>JACCGJ010000477.1:0-24976 GCA_013407085.1 Atriophallophorus winterbourni | reverse complement strand
AAAAAATTGATGACGAAAAATTACCCAACGGTGATATACGTCTAGGAAAACTAATGTTACGGGCACTTGAGCATCTATAGGTAGCATCTAAAACTAAGCGTTTTTACGTGTGACATGTAAAAATGGAGAAAGTAAAACTTCCCGTCCCAGTACACTTCAATAATAAGACGCTTTTCTCAAGTGTCCTTTTTAATATATATAAAATCATATATAACTATTAACTTGATATTTACATCAGGCAGACTTCCGGGTAACTTTATACCAGAATAAAAGATAAGCGGAAGCATGTAAAATGGCAGCCCTGAGATTCGAGGATTCATGATGCAGTTATTGGTGATTGAGCCTTTACGAAACATATAAGAGATACACAGTATATAGTCTATTTAGACAATGTGAAATTGTTAAACCGTGGTAATCAACCGTGTGGACAGCACTTATGTTCAAAGGCGGTCAAGGTCGCTAAGACAGGTAGACATGGGTCAACAATGTTTTTGGGCACGTATACCTACAATCTCGCTCCGGCACTGATGCGAATGTAATTTAGTCATCATTCAAAGTAGGCTTACAATATTGTTGGAATTTTTAAATTTTTAAACTTGGGCACGCTACTTATTCTCTTTTACACATGCGACCCACTGTGCCAACTAAACTTGCCCGTGTTCACTTGTGTCAGATGTATATATTCGCCAAATCAAACACTGAGCCAGGTCTTTCCTACGTGATTTGACCCCCTTCTAGTTTTACCATGGGCTGCTAAAATCTAGAGTTAATAGAGTGTTGTGTTGAATGTTACTTAGCCATCATCCCGGTCCTAACTGTTACATTTGTTCCAACAAAAATTCTGTGTCCGAATCGAATCGTTACTCAGAAACTCGTCCAAACGATTGCCTAAATAATAATTTTATTATGATTGCTTAAACGGTCCCAAACATTATATAATCATCGACATCAAGTTTCTTCCGTATAATACAAAACAGTTTTTAAAACGTTTTTGACACATGTATACTGATGCTAGTGAATTCATGGAACACTTTCTCCACACTAATAATTTCTACGCTACGTCATACGTGAAAACCATTACATTCAAAATTGCAAAGGTATTAATTCTGAAACCTCAACTTGGTCAGGTTCAATGACCAATTGTAGAGTGCATAATGTGAGGTCAATGAATGCCAGATGGCGGTTACGTTGAGAAAGCCATTAGGTTGTTGACCTCAAGTTCGAGGACTCCCAATCCAACACGTAGCCTCCATTGTCATGTTCACTTATCACTACAGTGTGATTTGTAAAGCTGGATGGTTAATTTCGAGTCATACAATCGTACGGCTCTTTATACGGTTGTTATCGAGATCAAGCTCTTCTTCAGCTGCTTCGGTTTTCGGACAGGTTGTCACTCAACCGTACTCATGAAATACCTTCACACTCGATTTCGTGTGTGTTTGCAATACTTGCCATCCGGATTTTCCTCGTTATTTCATTGTCTACAAATAATTCTCACCCTACGGATCATTACTTAATTTTTATTTTCCTAATGCTCGATTTATACCTTTTATCTTGAAAATTGTAATGATCCGAACCATTTTACTAATCCCTCTAAAACAAACCAGATTATTCAGCGTTCGCATCCAACTTAACTTTTATCCATTGGTAAGATAATACAAATAAATATATTATCAAACCGTTTTAGAGTTGTATGCCACCATTGAATAGTGTTCTTTTAAATAACCATCATGTTAAAATACAGATATACGAGTACACCTTTTTTCCAACTTTCCCACTGTTTCAATACTTAATATAACTGATATTGCTGTGTCCACCTGATTCAAGGTAATTCAAGATTTTTAATGCTCTAAAAAGCAACAAGCTTAACAACAACCATAGGATGGTAATAAAAGAAATTTAAGTGTATAGACAAGATAAAGGCAAACAGTCAGAAATCGGTTGTAGTGTGTACCTGATAGCGCCAAAATATATTTGCAGATTCGGAATTGACACATCTTATCGTTCAAGGTTGGCACCATATCCGGAAACATATGTTTGACCGTTGGTATATCTTATTGTTTATTCAACATGTTCAATCGCATAAAGCATAATGCACATGTGAATGTATTAAATGCATAAAATTAAGCCATATATCCTTCTTTGCATGCGTTTTTATCATGCAAACCATCACAGTTTGCTTCGTTTCGATGGACGTGACTGTTGTTTGTAACTGGTTGTGGGTCGTACGTTTCACGAAGACCTAAAGAATGCCATTTATGGGACAGCTCAGACAATAGTCATACCGAAATTGCTATCGATCCCGCCAATTACGTATATTGATAATGAAAATGGGAATTTGGTGCTCAAACACATAAAATTTATCACTATAACTCTTAAAAAGTTTTAATACCGAGTATTTATTTTACTGCAAACCTACTTTCATTTTTCTTGAAATTCGGTCCAGAAATATGCATTTGAAAACTATTTAAAACATGGATCATTCATTTTGAAATACCTTATTTAATCAGATTATTCAAAATCTCTATTACAAGCAAACCCAGACGATTTGGCTGATGTGTGTCAAGTAAAATTTTTACAACGGTATGGAGACAATTAACATGACATATTCCAGGGTATGTAAGACAGATATATAATCCCATTGTTAAAAACACCCCACAGACGTTTTTTGTTACTTATGGAAGTTGCTATAGCAAAATCATCAATTCAGAAAATTTATTGTGGCCACATTTTTATAATGCGATTAGATAGTCAAAATTTTTGCTCATCCAGATTTCAGTGTCGACGATTTTTTTCAGGTTGGTCATAGAATTATCAGAACTAAGAAAGTTTTATGGTAGAAAAAAGCAGTAAGCTTAACAATAACCACAGGATCCCGAGGTATATGGAGTAAAATTATAAAATCTCTCAAAAATCAATAGAGATTGTTACAAATTGCATGGTTCGTCATATACTAGTCAAGTTTAGAAGCGAAAACTGCAACAGAATCAGAGCCTAGGATTTCTTCAGGCAAAATGTCCCAAGTGTCCTAACCGAAAAAAGTCGATGAATACCAATAGAGAATGCTCTTTGAAAGGCACATTTCTGTAACGGGAGACCAACTTCGTCGCTTGGATGATATATTACATAACGTGACGTACTTACATATGAATTAACCGGGGTAAAGTTTCGGGCGTGAAAATTCTGAATATCCTTTTTAGAAGACTCAAGATAAGGTAAGCTTAATTGTACACTGTCCGGCAATGATTTCCAGGCCTAAGGTTAAACAACACTCAGATAAAGAGATCTTTTTCTGCGGTGGAACTGACGAGATCTTGCGTGCCAAGCAGATACGTGTGGTGCAGAGATTTTCCAAGTCATCGCATTTTACATTTCGCAGGGTTAAATGGTAACTCATTTGTCTACGACCAACGAAATAAGTTGCACAGACCGCGTTGTAATGCCATAAAGACATTAACAGACCTGACAGGTTTCCATATTTTAATATCATCGGCAAAAAGTATCAAGTTGCTTCCAATATGCTCTACTATATCGTTCATATACACCAGGAATAGAAGAGGTCCAAGCACTAAGCCTTGCGGAATCCACTTGTGAAGTCTATTCTACTAGAGAAGGTGCTGCTAATGTGAATTTGGACGTGTCTATCAGTAAGATAGTCCATTATCAAATTCAGCAACATTCGCGTTATTCCATAAGCTTTGAGATTTTTTTCTTAAAATGTCTTGGTTGACCCTATGGAAAGCTCTGGAAATATTGATGTAGCGAGCATGTACAGCCTCATCTTCGTCTAGTGCCTTGGTCCAATCCTCGAACGTTGTAAGAAGGTTAGATAAACAAAAACGATTTCTTCGAAAACAATGTTGTGCTGCAGTCAAAATATTTTGGTTTTCAAAATGTTCTCTTATGCGCGCAGTCACAATGCGTTCCATTACTTTAGAGATCACCGGAAGTAGCGCTGCGGGTCTATAGTTTGATGTGTCTGTACGGCTACCACCTTTATGAATAGGAGTTATCATCCGTGCTTTCCAATGCAGTGATATTTTTCTTTCATATAGGCTGATATTGAATAAGCGCGTGAGTGGAGCAGTCGAAGCAATGCGACACCTGCGAAGTATGGCGGGGGTAATTTTGCCTGCGCCAGGGGACTTCTTTTCATTTAGTTGACAAACTTCCCGCCCAACCATATATTCATTGAGAGTCATTTCACATAATAATTCCAAACGAGGCGAATTTGGTAAAACTTGTTATGGGATACAATGCTTAGGATTGAAGACAAGTGAGTAAGAAGTTGCTAAAGCATTGGCGGTACTTTGGGCAGATTGCGTCAATCCGTTATAGGTTTGTACAGATAATACACCTGCTTTGATGCTTGATCGCTCATTTACTATCTTGTACAGAAACAGGGACGAAGTATTAATGGCGATGCTAAATGCGAATCCCTTGAAATACAAGGGAGTCACATGAGGACCACTTATTTTTGGAAAAGTTTAGCCTTATTAAATGTGACAACCATTAACTTCTAAGCCTTTTGAAGAATTACAGTAGATAGGCAGTAGGTAGATAATACTGGGCTGATGAGTTTTAAATATACACATGGTGATGAATACTAATATTATAACACCAAATATATAGACAGATTTTGATTTGCTATTATTTTCCGAAGTTTGGTATTGTCTATCCTCTCGCCAATAACTCCTAATAAACGGTATTGAGATTTATCAGAGTTGGATTATACACAAGAAAAATTGATTTCTTAACCAACTAAATCATGCCAATCTAGGCGGGGTAAAATGTGTATATGGTTCTCTGCATATACAAATCGCACTACTTAGAAATTCGGAATACTCATATGTTTACTCAAATAATTCCAACTATGCAAGATGCTTTAGATTTTAGGCTGTGTTTAAATACGGTCTATTGCAATTTTATCTTCTCATTTTCATGATTTAAAACTGTAGAAAAAGGCACAACGATTTCCAATTTGTCAAAAGTGTTAGGAGCTTGCTGCTTACTTGCCTTTCATATAAACAACATGATCTCACTTTATTCTGTACTCAGAATAGTAATGACTTGAATGTTAACAGTGCTGATAGTTCATCGGTCACTGTGTGCAATTAAATTGACAATCGATTCCAATTAAATTTACGGCATCAAGAAAATGTAATTCTATAACCACATTCTCATTTTGCTAGATTACGAGCGTAAACGGTGGAAGCAATCTCAAAAAATGCCGATTTTAATGAATCTTTTTGGTTGAATTCGATTCTCGTTTTCAACCAGCAGTTCACGTTTGCATGTAGCACTAGTTCCAAACTCTAACTGTGATACTGTGTTTGGTCTTTCAACCTTTTTTATGTTTCAACACAGGCCAACAATGTTCAGGTTGCGGAGACAATCCGTCGTTTGAAAACATCATCAGCAGTTACTGTACGGCAGACGTTGGTGAGTATTGAAAATCTTTCCAAACTTTGAATGTTACTCTACCTCGTTTTTGATACCACATTGCGGCTCATTGTTGGTATATTGATTTTACACCTTCAAATATTTAATTTTATGAATAAAAATGCACAATATTGTTTGAGACCCTGCAGTTCGTTGAAGTATAATTTTTATTTTGGTACAAAATTCAGAGAATAATTTATTATTGTAACTGGTTCAAATACCCATTAGTTGGTCATTTCAGAAAAGGAGCTCAACTCATATTTATACAGTACTCGTGTGTAAAATAGGTACTAATACTAGTTGATAAACAGGACCTAGCACCTGCTCATGAGATCAAATGTCATTACATCATTACGCGCCGGAATTATGCGGCGGTCTTATGGGATTTAGCGGCTGGTAAAAAATAGAAATAATTGAGTATTTGTTAATACTAACATTTCACATGAAATCTGAACTATTGCTGTAAATTTTACAATGAAATACCCATAATTGTAGGCACCCATTTACCGCTCTCATCGCAAAATGAACGCGTTTTGGTGAATATTGAATATTTTGCCTTCAGTAAAGATAGTGAACCGTTACGCTTTTGTATTCTTTCGCTCCTATTAGATTTAAGAAGTATATGATTTAACAAACCTCCGTGCAAGCTTTTATTGATATTCGTTTCCTGCTCATAGGAAATGACGACGATTGAAAATGTTACTTCTCAGCTTACAAATAATCCGCGATGACAGAAATTATGCTATACAATGCATTAAATCAATATGACTTTTGCAATGGCAGACAAATATTGACGTGCCAAATTTACTTCGACAGCTTCGACAGTGATCAATGTTTGATACCTATTATATAGGGAGAAATTTTTCAATGCTCCTTTTTAAAACACTGTTTTGAACACAACAGTTTAACGTCCGAAATTGACTATATAATGTGCGTAGAAATAATAATCTACCTAACACTTAGGCCATTAAATGCCATGTGACGGTCTCAAAGTTCAAAACAGTGAGAGCATATATTGAAAAGAAAGAATTAACTACCGGGAAACCAGACTGCACCACGCAGCGAGTGTCGTCAATCTATGTGTGAGTCGGTATCCTAGATATTAAGACAGATAGCCACACTTTGACAGCAGGATATGCTCTTGGAATTCACGTCATTGTTTTACTACATCAAATTATACAAATAATTTCATGTAGATACGCATGACAAAATCACATTTGTCCACGTATGTGGGCTCCTTTCAAAATTTGTTCCAATGAATCAATTGACCAGAAACAATTTGGAAAAAATGTTTTACGGTCGGGATGTTCGAATTGGTTAAGTTTTTGATATGTTAGCAAGACAAAAAGTGGTCATTGATATCGCTTCTTTAGTGTTTGTGTCATTATCACACTGTAATTCTGTCTTTGAACAACATGGGTTATTTCACGATCACTACTTAATAATGATTTCAAATTTTCACTCTTTACAACAGTTCCGTTGTTTAATGCCTCACTAAACCCGGCCATAGCTTTTCCACCAAAGGAGGGCAAACAACCATTTATTTTGTTTCGTGCAACTTCAGGGACGTAAGAAACATAGCACTAATAACCTTGGTTTCCCATGCAGATAATAAACGGCACTTTCCTTACCTATGATCATCACTCCGGAATCCATTTGTTAGAATATAATATTATAATGTATCACATTATAATTATATATATAATCGTAGCACTGATGATCATATAGATGAAATAATTTTATTATTATAGACGCTAATAATAATACTTTCGCAAAAGTGTAAATTAAATTTTGATCCGAATGAGCTGAACTAAATATAAATGGAACATAATGCTCAAATCAAGAATCCACACCGCAAGTTTTGTATGTTTAAATAACTTAAAGAAAATGTTTAATTCTTAGGATACGCCAAGAATAAACTGGCGCCAGATTTAGGGCGATATCTATATAGACAGCTCGGACTATGTTAGTCATTGAAAAAGGTTGTGTTTCCTGTATGTCCATCAACTTATTTCCCCAAAACCATCCAATTGGTTTCAGCATTTTTATTTAGTTGCCACTCAAATCATCTGTGGGTTTGATGTACAAGGTACAACATCTTGCACAGCAGGAACCAATTAGTGAAGTCTTGGCAGCGTGAAACTTTGATGCGTTAATTACACAGTTCTAACAAAATATTCATTTGCATGCTTTTCCGTCATACACAGTTCTAAATTTTCATGACATTCATGGAGCAGTAGATGATCAGTAGCAAATTAAAACAACGGCTCACTGTTTAGTTATATTCCCAACTTAAATATTCTTATTGACATAAGACTTTACTGCTCTGTTGAAAACAAGCTGATTTCAAAGTTCAATAAAAATCTGACCATTGACCATTGCCACACAAGCCATAGCTGTTTAAGGTGTACCCAGTTTTATCACGAATAATTTATATTTGGGAGTTGAAAATTGTTGTGCAGATGATCCTACTAGATGATGAACATATAAAGTAATGTGACGGTAACGCTTTGAGAAATAGACTAAAAATTTTAATCTGCAAGAGCTGGACTTTATTCAATTCTTGCCTAAAGTGGGACTTTAATCAATCCTTGTCTAAACTTGAGCACACCAATATATATCTGTTTTCATGGTCAATAAAATTTGCTATCCTATGAGAATGCGCAAGGGAAGATGGATATCAAATTTGCCAAATCTAATTGAAATAGTAGCAATTGCTTTTAGTAACTTGGGACAGAGTTAAAACACAGGATCGATATAAAATGTTATAACGATATGTGATCAAATATCATTATTCGTAGGCCTTCCGTTCACACTTCATGAGCGAAATCGCGCTGTTAGCGCCCATTAGGTAAAGACAGAATGATCAGCTTCTACTTTCTTGAAACAGTGTAGGAACGGTGAATATATTGAATTAGGAAGTCACTGCTGCCTTAGATTCATACTGCTCACTCACATACCGCATAAAAGTAAACGCGGTGTGAACATAACAATGTTTGCAAACTCGATTGCCACATAACATACATAAACCACGCAATAAGATCCAATTTCGTTATATCCCTTTAGTCGATGCCCTTTTATGCCTTCACATAATGATTGACTGTTCATGTGATTAAGCAAGTTTGGCTGTACATACTGAAACCACAATTATTTTAAAAATTAAATTAACAGATTATTGCGGATTACTTCTGATTTATACAAAACACATTAATTAGAGAAGTAAAGATTGAAAGCCACCTGATGACGGCAAACAGACAGAAACCGGTGGTGGTGTGTAAGTGCGGGCGATGTGAGCATCACATTGTAAGCCACTGTTCGACATTAAATTATATTCTGCGAAATTTTTGTAACTCCAATTAACAGTGTATCGAAATTATGAAATTCCGTGATGTTTATGGTCTAGGCATGAATTATATAAATAGATGCTTAATGCGACCTTGATTGTCTCCCAAAACTTTGACAGATCTGCAGCTTTTCTGCTGAAATCTCACGCTGTTTTCCCACAAAGAGCTTCAACTATGATTATGGATGCGTATAGTTGATTATTTTTTTTCTACAAGACGAGCTTACGTTTCTTGATGGATGCTGTTTACTGTCTTAAAGTGTTGTCATATTTGGATACGGAAAGGGACGAAAGAAACTGATTTGCGTCATTCTAGTTAATGGCGACTAGAATTTGAGTCTAGCTCCTATAATACCTTAATAGGTTCCACTAATGAGCTCTGGTAGTGGACTTAGGATTGCTTCCAGTGGATATAGTTAATTTAGCGCAGATGTTGTCCTACAAGTATGTTATGGAAAAACTTTTGTAGTGAGATTCTATAACACATTCTTCATGTTTGCAAACCTGTGGTTCTGCACAAGTTTTATTAGTTCTCGTGTGTTTACGTTTTGAAAATAATCTTTCAATTGATGTCAATTTTTTCGTTGAAACACAGTTATCAGGGCCCGACTGGTTGATGTTACACGAAGAAACTCATCCATTGAACATGGCTACAAGCTCCGAGTCGACAGTAGAATGAAAATATTTAAATCGAATGTACCATTGGGGCGATGGTGGCAAGCAATACTGGAAACAAACTGCCAATGCGATGCGCTGGAAAGAATGATGCTGCATGGTGTCCGTCGGTATGGAAAATGGCTTATTATGGGAAAGCTGTCCAAAGACTATACTCATTTCAAAGTGAGCTATATAGAGAGTGTTACATACAACATTTCACCTATCACAGTTAAAATGCTCGTGTGTTGTTGTGTGATTAGGAAGATATCAAATGCAACTAAAAACGAATTGAAAGCGATTTTTTGTTAATATCTTTTAATTTAATATCGAATACCGGTTTCGTAATGTGCAAAGGAGATAAAGCTAAGCACAGTGTATTTATCATGTATGAGAATATTGACGATTGATACAAAATTTATCGGCTATTTAGTTCCCTACCACCGTGCATCGTTACTTGAAAGTTTTTCCCAATTGTTTTAGGTTCGGAAGTTGTTTGATCTCCGACTAATTTTTGTTATACTGGCAGAGATTGTTATCAATGCTTAAGGGAACAATCATCAGCGACAGTTCCTTCAGAATATCCGAAAATTGATCATCATTATTATAGATAGCATTACACCGGTAGCACATACCGAATGCTTAACAGACATACAACCATGATAAAGTAAAATCCTAAAAGATGGGGAAGGGTGGGACTTAAATTGTTACGGCTTTTGTAGAAGATTAAGCACAAACAAAGAAGAGGTGCATACACCTCGAATGGAACATGCATTGCAACAAGTTTCGTGAACAATTAGAGCGACATTAGCATGGCAGTTTCTTGCGGCTTTCACTGTCATGCGTCATAACAATGTCATGCTTCGAAAATTTGATCACGCCATTCCATAAGGGAAGCTCATGGCTCTATTTACACCCTTTTTTAGTTAACTCACAGTGATTCGATTCCATTAACATCAAATTGTAGTCTCATAATAGGAGTTTCAAGCAAGCATTCGACAAACCGCAAATAAGCATTTCTATTTTTATACGTAAAAAGCGCTTGGAAGCACATGCTGTGGAGTATGAGACTGTCAATTGATAATCACGGGTTCTGCTTCAACTCAAAATAACGAAGGTACACACATGATTAGCTTACTAATGCTAAACATTGATTCTAGCGATTCCTTTGTGAATTAATGCGAGCCATTTTGTGCATAATTCGAAGAATCTCATACTCGTGAGTAGTCACAAAAATAAAATCAGTTTACAGGATTCATGTGCCAAACGTAACCAACGGAAAACCAGTTTTGGACTATAATTTCCGATATGATCGCAAAGATAAATGACTAATTTTAGAAGTAGCTCCCATTGAAACACCAGATTTTCCATGCATTTTTATGCATGTAGGTGCGCATTTTTGTTCATGATCATAGGTTTAAATATTAGCTACATGCTATGTTGCAAACATCCCCGGAAAAATGTGAGAAACATCACTTTGATCAACCATAAGCACCTATAATTGATCAGGTTTGTCGTATCAAACGTATCAACTAGTGACATACAAGCGCAAATGTGATAAAATAGTATATAGAAATATTTTCGAAATAATTTAATCTTTACCACGTTGTCTTGGAAATTGTATGTAAATTTTATGTTTATATCGGCACTACGTCTGCCAGACGTTTGAAAATACTAACAATCACTAGGTGCATATGCTTTATTAAACTGGGTTTTCATACAATTTGGCTGGCCTATACTTTTCTATTTTTTTGTAACATTTGATTTATTTTGGATTTGATTGTTTTTGCACAACCTTTCGAAATTGACTAGAATTTGACTCGTGTTCCTAAATTGCTTGACCAAGAATCCGTCTGTTAGATAGTTAATGCACGTGTGTATTTAATGGTACAAGTCAGGTAAAGTACCGAAATATAATGCCATGAAAATGATTTTTGAATACAATCGTTTAAAACAGATTTAGCCTAAATTCTGGCTTCTGACACCGAATATTCGCCAGACCAAGGATCATCGTAACATTGTAAACCTAAAAAGCGCAAGATCTACTGCTGCCGTAATAAACCCGCAGCTGGATGCGAACATGATTTATGCCTTGTCCCAAATTAGTAAACAAGCGTTGAAAACTAAAAAAATGTAATTTACTGATCGCTTAACAAAAAATCCAACACGACATTATTTGGACTGTCATTCAACACGTATCTTTCGAGAAAGATACCCGCGTAAATAATTATTTTGACTTGGGAAACACACTGCTGTGTTGATTCGCTGCCAACAAAGCTCAAAGAAACTGGTGCTTCCCTAGAAGTTCTGTTGGCTCGACCGGCGCCAAATTTATCTGCCAGCTAATTCAAAGCTGTATTAGTCTCCATATGGAATATGCCATACAATCATGAATGCTCTGATCAAAAAGCTATTAATATATTGAAAAACTCTCAATGCAATGCGATAAGCTTGTCCACAGACATTCTAATCATCCATTGGAAATGCACGTAGAAGATTTGAACATACATTCAGCCCAATACAGATAACAACAAGGGGCACAACTTTATCTACCTATGATTTAATTTAACACGAAAATATGTGCGATATACCACTGATATGATTCCATTTAAATATAATGAATTTCTAGTTGTCTGGATTTAACAAAGCACCTACTCGTGTTTTGATCAAATTTATTCGGATCAGTCTGACATAACGCCGTTCTAAAAACCAAACTCTTCACTTTATTTGCTTTATTTCGTGTGCTCGCCATTTCTCAGCTCATTTATTTTGTAACATGGTTTTAATTAAACGAAGTGTTGACTATGTCATTCCATCGGTTTCATTCCAATAATATAACAGACTCCGATTTTTTCAGCTTATGAGTTTGATGTTCATACTGTAAAAGCTGATTGTTGTAAATCCAGTAAACACTCTCTTTCACAACTTATTTTTCAGGTGGAACACATGTCTCGTATGAGGAAACAAGATTCTGTTCTCAAAAATGCTTTGAACGCAATGAGACAGAAGAACAGAGATTTGTGTCATATTGGTTTACCAAAAGCAGGAACGCAAGTGAAGCTGTCAACGGCTTCAGAGCCGCGACACTCAAGGAGCCCAACGTATTCAATGACAGAAAATGCAAATTATCGCAAAAGATTAAGGATCAGAGATGGGATTTACTCAGGCCGTTCCGATAATAATATCAATGGATTTTCCACTCAACGTATCAACAGAATGCGCTCACAGAGAAAAAAGCCTGGTCGATCGCTCGTCAGGCGGAGTCAGAGACACGATCCACACTCCAGGAATACAGCAATACATCGTCACGAAATAACTCTCAATAATTTCGATTACGCAAACACATTGTACAAGAATCTCCCTTCATCGTTGGCAAGTACAATTTTGATGAACTTCAGCAAGAAATTCGAAGAAATTCCAGTACTTGAATCTGAAAAGGAATTGTTTTCACCCAATAGTCTGACACCTTGGTTAACTTGATTTGTTGTTTTCGCGCACCATCATTAGTTTATTCTATGTTAGTAAATTTAGTCATGTACGGTTCTACTTTAATATTCAATATTCGAAAACCCTCAATTTTTCTATACAATGTTTGTCCTAAGGATTCAACCTCACAACTTAATTCTAAATTTATTCGTGTCTCATATTTTTACGTGTTGAATAAATCCGACAAAATGTAGGTCACATTCGTGACGAAAATAAAATAAATTATTTGAATTATTCGAAAATAACCACATGTGATCTACTATTATCTTATATTGCACATAATTTGTTGAAATAATTTAAAACTACATTGTTGAAAGCCGTTTAAGTGGTTCTGAAATACGATGTACATTCATATATCCAAGTTAAAGAATTAACGGTATGAAATCCTATTGTTATAACATATACCGTATTTTTCGGACTTTAAGGCGCACATAAAAACGAAAATTTTTACAAAAAAAGACAGTGAGCCCTACATTCACTATTCATACATAAGTCGCAACGGAATGTAAGGCTCACTGCCGATTTTTCGTAAACATTATTGTTTTTATGTGCGCCTTATAGTCCGAAAAATACGGTAATAGGCTATGAGGTGAGGTGTAAAGCAATCTATAAATTGAAGTATTTACGATGTACTGTGTCGGTACTATAAATAAATTCGTATGGATATTATCGTGTTAATTTGCATTACTTTGAACAACTAACGGTGAGCACTAAGTTATTGAACACAATGTTTTCTTTGATATTATGATTCATGCAGATCGTAGAGCATGTAGAAATCGTAGAAATTTTCGAACCACCATATGAGGCAATTTTCAGAAAAATATTTATGTGAGAAAACATGATAGCATGATGGCATGATAGATAGATAGAGAGAGAGATAGATAGATAGATAGATAGATAGATAGATAGATAGATAGATAGATAGATAGATAGATAGATAGATTGATTGATTGATTGATAGGTAGCCACATAACCATTCCAATTAGTCGTTTATGTAAGATTGCAAAGGTTAATGATCCTGAGTTGCAAGCACGTAATATAGCTACATATATACATCATTTAGAATTCCGCTAAGTCTAAACACAAATAGATTTTCAAGAATATGTAGTATTTAGAAAATGATTTGAATTCTGTGTTACTTTCTTGCAAATCGTAATATGACGGCAAAATTAAAAGTTTTCTTACAATGTTTTTACATCCTAAAGCTCATGAATCGTGAAGATTCGTGTCTAAGTGAAAAAGCGATGCGTGTTAGATGTAGCATGAACTTCATGACAATTTTTTCAACGAAGTGTTCGGAATATATTTCGATAGAGCTTATGCAGCGTGCAGTGCAGTGCTAAGGTTGAAATAAGCCAGATTCAATGTAATTCAAAGTAATTCAAAGTTTTAATAATTCAAATAGCAAATACATTACAGTAACCATAAATTGAAAATATGTGGCATGCATATAAACAACAAAGATGTTTTGTCAATACAGAAAGTCAGCTTATGTTTCGAGGTGCGTGGTTGGATTTGGTGAACATATACTTGTCAAGATTAGCCTTGAACGTGTTCATGTTAATGCAAAAGTGATTTATGGGGCAGAGAGGTCCATATTAAACTAACTCGGACAGCAAAGAAGAACCTTCGACAATTTGATCTAAAGTGTGAAATAATTAACTTGTAGCCAGTAAATCTGCCCCCACGTGATAATTGCCGATGGAACAGGTAGTCAAGTGGGGGGGATCTACTGTATTCAGATTGTTAAACAGCAGGATCAAGTCACCCTTTGCACGACAGTAGGAAAAGTCAAACAGGCCCAGAGTTGCATCCCTCTCCTCTATGGCCTGTTGTATAGTCCGGTCACCAGGTTTTTAGCGCTGTAATATACGCGTTGCAGCAATGTCATGTCCTTTTGTAAATATGGGAACAATGCTTGAACAGCGTACTCCATTGTTGGCCGGATATAGGAGTTATTATTATTTTAGGAGTAATTGCTTTGTGAAACTGCCGAAGATCCTTATGAGCTGTGCTAATGTTTGGTCTGACTTTTTGTAAACCACAGAACACTATCGTGGAGAATTCAAGTTACTGCAGATCCAGACACTCAGTTTTTTCGATTCAGTAACCCATGAAAGTTGCTGAGATCCCAGAGAATATGTGAATTCGAAGCATTTACTGACGTTTAACTTTTTACATTTTGGATGTTGAATGGTAGGGAGTTTCCTAAGGACCACATATGAAGTGCTTCGGGATCATTTTGTTGAATTTGGCAATCTTTTATGGTGCGCACTCTTGTCCAAACTTTGATGTCATCCGCAAATAAATGATTTTGTGCGTATGATTTCAGGTATATCGTTCGCATACATCAGGAAGAGCATTGACCCGAAGACTGAGCCTTGAGGTACGCCACGTGTTACTTCTACTGGGCCGGTTAGTGACACATCAACCCTAAACCTGATGACTCTACCAGTCAAGTAATTCTATATCCAGGCCAATAATCTGCCGCCACCCCGAGCTACTCCAATTTCTATAACAGTATGCTGTGGTTAACTAGTTCATAAGTCTTAGACACATCCAAGTAACAAGCATGGATAGGGTAACCATTATCCACGGCTCGAATCCACTTATCAAGTGTTATGAGAATATTGGTGAGGCAGCGGTTTCTTGTCATAAACCTGTACAGTGCCATAGAGTGAAGTTCATTTTGTTCCAAATGTTTGATAAGTTCATCAGCCACAAATCGCTCGAGAAATTTAGAGACCACTGGCAACAGTGTGACTTGTCTGTAGTTAGGCACATCAGACCGGTTCCTGCCTGTGTATACAGGAGTGATTAATCCACTTTTCCGGTCAGTAGAACCTAGCTAGAACTCAGTGACAGGTTGAAAAGATCACATAATGGTGAGAATAGAGCATGAGCGCATTGTTTTAAGATGAACGGCAAGTTTTTGTTCTTAACCCGAGTAACCGCACCAGGACACTCTCGGGGTTCACATCGATTTCATGTATTGTGTTAATTCGTGATCTGATAGCAGGCATAACGTTACATAAGCGTTCGTTGGGGTAGAAAATTCTAGAGTATGATTGAGCGAGTTCGCTGGCGGCTTCGAAGGTAGTGGATGTAGTTCCAGTCGTAGTAAGTAAATCGGAAACGCCAGGATTGACCCTGGCCTTACTTCACGATCTGGAAGAAAAGTATTGGGTTTCATTCAATTGTATCCATCATATTGATTTGAAACTCTTATTTATACTCCTGGACAAATTTAGTAATTTTGTTCCTTAACAAACGGTAGGATTCCCGGTAATCAGTTGTTGCCTGCAGTATGTGTCTTCTCTCGCACAGTTTCTCACCTTTATCAACTTTGTTAGTAAGAGTTT
Source organism: Atriophallophorus winterbourni (assembly GCA_013407085.1). Classification (NCBI taxonomy): domain Eukaryota; kingdom Metazoa; phylum Platyhelminthes; class Trematoda; order Plagiorchiida; family Microphallidae; genus Atriophallophorus; species Atriophallophorus winterbourni. The sequence goes on along the minus strand of JACCGJ010000477.1, from coordinate 8,689 downwards.
TGAGGAAGACCGAGCTAGAGATTAACTAAATTTAAAGCAATACGAGTTACGCGCCATGTGAGCAGGAATAATATTCGTGGAGTAAACTAAAATTATTTGGAAAGTAATTCCCTCAAAGTGTTTGTTTTACCATCGACTCCATAAAATTCGTATATGCGTGCACTATGCCCATCATAATCTGGTTCCGCTGTTTCATCGAAACCTGTTTCATATTGATTTTTTGATATCTGCTTCATCAGAAATTAATAAAATATTTCGTTATTTTCAAATTTACATATTTTAGCCATACGGAAGATCAGGGCAACGACAATCGTCAAATTTTTTACAGAATTCGTTTAGTTGAAACTCGAAAACCAGCAACGTTGACGATTTTAGCGCAGGACTAATCAATTTGCAGGAAAATTATTTTGAAAATAGCTACAAATGTTTACTAAACTATCGAAGAACTACCTTCAAGAACAATCTTAAGATTCAAGATTTATGGTGAAAAATAAGTAAATAGGTGTACAATACCATAGGACTACGTATAAAGTTTAAACAAATCGTGTTTTCATGTTTCCGTCCTCAAATGAGGAATAAATGTAATCCCAGTATGGCATGGAGTGGGAAATGTCGACTGGATAAATATGGTATTTCAAACGTGCTTTTATAACGGGAGCGCTAAGTGTTTTCAGAAAACTAAAGCCAACACTTTATTGTTCAACATACGAGATCGGAATATTAGTTTGATGATAGGTTCAATCGGCGAGGACACGCGTTCTGGCAATGAACTGCTCCACAGACGTTTCGCTGATGATTTCATCTAGTTTGATGACGAAACGTCTGCAATCAATCATACCAGCTCGGAGAACAACTATGAACTACAATCCGGTACCTGAGCTACATGTTTTCCAAGCATACACGGATTGCGTAAAAGTGACTGCGATAGTTTAATAAAGAATGTAGTATTTGAAGGGTGAGATTATGACTGAGGGGCGGGGGACTGTAACCAATTTTAAAGTGGTGTTTGAATGATTGGGACGCCGTGCGGATTATACAGTATGTCAGGACTAGATCAGCACTGGTGCGCCTGCACTCGAAATTGCGCCATCTGAGTCTAGGCAATCGATGCTCAAATGGTAGATTTCGCAATTCAGTAACCATTTTAGTTGTTTTACGATAAATTCCTTCAAATAGCGGGATGTCAATTTCCATCCATGGTGTCCAAGCTTGTACTGTATAGCCCACAACTTGATGCATGTATATATTGAGTACTTCGAAAATTAGTGCGACTGGAAACGTCCGAAAATTCGTCTGATTAAGCCGAGTACACTGTATTCAAGCTTATAGACACCTCGCACTGCAGTTGATGTTGCAAATCACAACTGATTTTCGAAGAACAGGCAGTTATTCATTTTTTAGATAAAAACGCGATTGCATGTAACATTCAAGGCGATTTGATATGAGTTCTATTTGCAAGGCATTCAGAAGAACATTAAAAAATAATTCTTAGGTTTCTGATTATTTCTAAGCTTTGAAACCTCAACTTGAAAGAGTGAATTACCAAATCATTGCCTGCTCGTGCATATTTCAAACTAAAATTTCTCTCAGATCACAAAATGGCGTCGAATTCATTATTCATACCCAATAATTAATTTCTAGCCAAATGCATTTTGTGACATGCTCAAGAACCCGTGGCCATGCTATTAAGCTTCAAAAGTGAAAGTCACGCTCTCAACAAGAGTTGTTGCTTTGCAGAATGCGGATGAGGCTATTGAAGCAGAATATAAAAAAACAGTTCCAGCAACTCATGGATAATATACTGCCCGTAACACTGGGAATATCTACTTGTCTACCCCAACTTCGGCAACATAAAAAGTAAAGTAACAGATCAAGATTCATGTTAACATTTTGTTTATTCCAGGTTGTAATTCATTTAATCCAATCCACTCCTGGATATAAGGTGGTCGTCTGCGGAATATATGCAACGAACTCAATATCATGAATGACATATCATATATAAATTTGTGTGCAATCGGTTAGGGTAGGATTTTGGTAACGTTTCACTTCTGACACAGAAGCTTCATCAGACCGAAGGTAATAGTCATGACAGTGGGTTGGTAAGAACAGCGGAATATGTATCAAGATGGCTCAAACACCACATTTTCAAACTTAGTTACAAGCAGTGCAGCGTACTAGCGAGGGGTCTGGTTGTAAATCCTCCGGATAATTCTTGCAAATCGCAAAGGCGGCAGAGAGCGCATCAAAATTGTTTTTGAAACAAACAATCCACCGGGTCAATGAAACCCTATTGGCCGCTCGATCGAAAGCCTCGAGAATGATGGAGAAACTGCGAGTCGAATTATCCGAAGAGGATTTTTACAGAATTCGTGGCAAACACGCGGAGGTCTTAGCAACGCAAACTGAGCGAATAGAAGAAAGAAGTTATTAGAGTTTTATAAGAAACGTTCATCAGATAAACCTAATAAGTCATTATCTAGTAGTATTCTAGTGTTTTAAATTTATCTAATCGGTAAATTTCGCACGCTGAGCAAAGATTGCTGGAGATGGGCTTGAAATTCTGCGTAAGTAAGGGATTAGTGAAGGCTGAGGAAATTAGCTCCAGTATCGAGGGCTCGTTAAATGCATTAACAATGAACCTGTTGATGCGGTAAAAAATTGTATCGCTGGTGTCATTAAAAACCAGGAGCAAGTTGATGCAAACCTTGATTAACATGAAAGACGAGCACTTCTTAAGCTGAAGCAAGATACAAACATAGCTATTAAGAATCCTGATGAATGTAATTTAACTGTAATTTGAACAAAGGCGATTATTTATACATGGTTGGGGTACACTTATCCGAGGGCACTTTTGAACAGATAGATAATAGCAAAATGAAATAAAGATAATGAATTACTGCAAAATGATGGTCTTTGTGTTCTTACGTAGCGTTAAGGAGTGTTTGGGAAAGGGGTTGTGGTATAACCTCTATCATAAATCTACCCTCAACCGTAGATTCTACGGCCTACCTATAATACATAAAGAATGCATTCGTTTAAGATCTATCGTGGATGGAATTGGATAATCTGCGCAAGAGTTAGCTAGAAATCTATTTTATTTGTTAAAACCTTTAGTCGACAATACAGCCTCGTTCATTAGGAAGGCATATGACATTGCAACACACTTAAAGACGGTAACAATGGATGACAATGAAATAATGGTTATCTTTGATGTGAACACATTATTCACCAACGTCGATACAACAAGTACGTTACAACGAGCTAGACGGGCATTGGAATCTGATGCAAGTTTGTCAGATCGCACAAAATTGAACGTCCAGCAAATTATCAGTGGTTTATCGTTGTTTTCTTCAAAAATAGGTTAACCTTAACCCCGTTAGTTATGTACTTTTGCGCATGTGGACCACCGTGTCAAATGACCTTGACCGTTTTCACTTGTATCAGATTGATATGGATACACACTAGTAGAAAAATCGACCACTGATCCTGGGCATCCGTTATTCTTACTTTCCACGGACACGAAGTATATATTAGCTGACCAATCAGAATCCGTTCAAGGGGCACGAATCAGAATGCGTTTATTTTTAAGCCAATCATGGCATCTGGCCGTCCTTTAAAAAGCGCTGCATAGCCTACACGCAGCATATGCAGAAATTTTCGGAACCGTTGCCGACCCCATACAATTTGAATCCCTAGTTGAAGCAGCAGGTGCTATTTTCAGGTTTCAAAGCTCCACTGGTTCATCGTATTACATTCGGAGCACAGCACCAAATGGCAGGTTTGTGTTAGCTTAACTTTGATAATTTGCAGATCCCGGACTTACGAATGCGTAAAAGCTGGACGACACCAGCCATCTTCCCGAGGAATTCGTCGAACGCAATCCCGTAAAATCGGATGTGGGTCAAGAATACTCATCTCGAGGTTGCCTAGTGAAAGGTTTGGTGTCTCTCGAGTTTCCTTGAAGCACAACCATCCCAAATAATTTATTAATGGCTAAATACGAACCGACTCATAGGCGCCTCTCACTGGACGAGATGTCAACGATAACCCCTTGGTTGTTGAACAATACTCCATCGTTCAACATATGCAATTATATTCGAACGCAGATGGGGAAATACGTCACGCCGTGTGACGTAAGAAACATGCGATGGAAGCTGCTGACGAGTCGCAAAACCACAAGTTCTTTATACGACTTGAGCTCCCAGCTCAATACATCCGGCCGTTGTTCTATGGAAACTGATGCTGAGAGCAATCTCACTCATTTCATATTTATGACGAATGAACAGAAAACCCTTTGCCGCCGGTTTCCTCATTTCATTGGCATTAACTCAACTTTCAAGAGTTGCCGTGAAAAGTACCACTTATTCGTCATTGTTGTGGTAGATGGCTGCGGTAAGGGTATTCCTGTTTGCTTCGGATGGTTGCGGACGGAGACCACAGCGTCCATATCTTTGTTCCTACGCAAGTTTTTGAAATTCGCTAACCCTGTTAGCATTCTGTCGGTCATGATGGATGACAGCGCTGCCACTCAGGCTGCAGTGAGAGCTGAAATGCCAGCAGCACACGTGTTTCTGTGTCGTGTGCACATTATACGGAATGTTACCAAAAGAGTATGTTCATCTTAATTAATTAACATGTTTACAGCAACCTGGTGCCTTGTTTATGAAGTGGTTCTACGTAGCCATGAGCACGCGCAACAGGTGGAGATATATTGTATCTTTGAATGCAATGAATAGGGTTAACGAAACCCTATACCAACAGTACGTGAGGCCAAGACTGATCCACCAAGCCTCAATGTGGAAAACAATCAGATCGCCTCGAGTTCCCACTTTTGGCCGAAGGGACAATAACTTCGTTGAAGCCACCCATCGGTCAATTAAGAGGCACAATTTGAGTGGGAACCTTTGTCTCTGGCAAGCTGTAGAAAGAACGAAGGACGTCTTCCAACACATCCTTCAGAATCGTCAGGCTCTATTTGTCTCTACCAGTCGTGGGCCTCGCGAAATTCCTCAGCACCCTGAGCTTGATGGAATGTGCACCCTGCTAGTACCCAAAGCCGTGGAATTGCTGACCGACCACCTGCGGCAAAACCGTCTGATGACTTGCGTCAACATACAAGAATTATGCGCGGTGACTGAAGGTTCCAAGACATACAAGGTATCTACAGTCACCTGGCAGTGTGATTGTCCATTTTTCACCGATTATCGTCTGTCTTGTCGGCATGCTTTGTATGTCAGAAACGTACAAGTTATTTCCAAGGGTTAGTGAAATTCATTCGCTTTAACAATTGGCTTTCAGATGATTATCCCATTTTCAATCGTTGGCAAAGATGTTACAACGAAATGCTGCCAATAACTTCAGGTTATGTTGACCAGGCAAGGACATTTTACGCCCATCAATCCGGGGTTTCAGCCTGGCAACCGCTACTTCAGCAGGCTGAGCGCAAGCTGTCCGCAGCTGCTTTCAATCAATTGCGAATAGAGTTTCGTGATTTTGTGAACGACTGCAGCTGCAATCCCATCCCGCCCTACATGATTGCCCCTTTAGGATTAACTGAAGAAACTGAATCTAACGTGGGTGATGACGATTGAAGATAAAATAATTGTCGATTTGGAATTTGTTATCAATAAAAATTTATCTCTTTTCAAGCGTTCTTTTAACCATTATTTTAATGGCCTTGCCCTAAGCGAGTATACCGGGTCTGCCTATGTATTATTTGTTGATCGTTAGCCCCGTTAGTAATGTACTTTTGCTCATGTTGACCGCTGTGTTAAGTTGAATTGGGTTGCTGTGTGGTTACAGCAATGTTGTCGGCATAGCGACCACTGACCTAGGTGAAACCATGCTAGTGGGCTCAAGGTTTTTTAATGGTCTAAAAAGCAACAAGCTTAACAACAACCATAGGATCGTAAAAATTGAAATTTAAGTTTATAAACAATATAAGAACATAGATTAAACAGTATATAAGTGTTCTGTAAACGAATAATGCAATAAAAATTCGTCTAATTTCGTTTTAGAGTCATGTAAGTTAGTGGTTTGCAAGGCCAAATCAACATCTGCCTCGGCGACGCGTCTAAATGGAATGGAATCAACAACTGATTGACTTGGTAGTGTTTCTATTGAACTTAGTGGTGCGGTTGAAGGTAAACTGTTCCAACTAAAACAGACACGGACAGAGTAAAAATACCTGCTACATTTCATACACGATCTACACTACACACACACGTTAGTGTATCCATTGTATTCACAACCAAGATAACACAGAACGTCTAAAATGGACCCCTCACGGTCGACACATTTTAGAAACATTTCATGCTTTCAGATGAGAAGGTGTGAATGTTGGGAATAAAATGTTCCGTTTTATTTTTAAGCTGATTAGGTAGGTGGAGCGCACGCCATTCGAATTCGTCTGGCTGTAACAACGTGCAAACGAAACAAAATATGACTGCGCATTCGGTACAATTGTTACAGTACAAACAGTACATTTATTCTCTTATGAAACTCATTACCGTCGGGTGTTGTGCATTTACCTATTGAAAGGATTTTCATCAGCATGGTTAAGTTAATCCAGTTAGCATGTAATGCAAACGTTTCTATCTATCTATCTTTCTATCTATATGTCTATCTATCTTCCTATATATCTATCTATATGCACTCCTGTCGCGTACATAGTTTTCTAGCCAAGCAAGAAGTTTTCCTGTTATCTCGTGCAATTCAAGTTTCTGGAATAAAATACTATGATTGACGCGGTCGAAAGCCTTTGACATGCCTAAAAAGCATGTGTGGATGGCGTAACCATTGACCACACATTCAAGATTCAGTCCAGTCGTTTAAGGTGAGCAAGAGATTAGATAGACATGGGTGATATTTTCTGAAACCGTGCTGTTCAGTCGCAAGCAGTCTATTGGTTTCGAGGTAATGGGTGATCTTTCCCGCTACTAAAATCTCTAGCACTTTAGAAATTACTGGCACAACGTAACTGGTCTATAGTTCGCAGCATCTGATCGATTCCCGCCCTTGTAAATTGGTGTGGTGATGCCAGATTTCCATTCCGCAGGAACGGTACTATTTTCGAGCGAAATTTGGAATAACGTGCTAAGTGGACCACACAATGAGAATGCAAATCGTTTGAGAATAAAAGGAGTAATTCATTCGGCTCCTGGTTACTTTGTGGTATTCAAACGAAGAAGTTTGAGCTTGACACACTCATTGTTTATTGAGATTTCATTTAGTATTTAATCGGAGAAGCCGATCGAATGCGGTGTAAGATGCACTGATTCCTTGGGGCTAAAACCTTTGCAGTAGTAACCTGCAAGAAATTCGGCAGCCTCGAACGCAGTCGTAGTTGAACCGCTCCATTAAGGTCAGTAATCTTGCCTGATGAGCCTGCTTGTCCTCGGTGATAAGAGAGATGACCTTGTTCCTCAACAGACGATATGTTTCCCAATTAACTGGCATCGGATTCTTGACATAGTTTCTCCATGCATCGTTGCGTATCTTAATCCACTTCCTTGTGCGGCTTCTCAATGTGAAGGTAAATCGTTTTATCGTTGTCTTTGGCACAAATCTGGAATGTAGGTTTATTTCATCACACAGCTCTTCTATCTATCTATCTTTCTATCTATCTATCTATTTATCTATCTATCTATCTATCTATCTATCTATCTTTTTATCTATACATTTATAAATATATCTATAATCTATCTATCTTTCGTTCTATCTATCCATCTATTTATCTTTCATACTATTAATCAACCTAAATATCTATCTATATTTCCATCTATCTATCTGTCAGTCTGTATATCTATCTATTTATACATCTATCTATCTATCTATTAATCTATCTATCTATCTATCTATTCATCTATCTATCTATCCATGTAACTATCTATATATTCATCTATCTATCTATCTTTCTATCTATCTATCTATTTATTTATATATATATATATATATATATATATGTCTATGTATCTATCTATCTATCTTTCTATCTATCTCTCTATCTATCTATATATCTATCTATCCCATACGAAGCTACTTCTGAAGCATCGGACACCCTGAATCTTTAACCGTGTCTAAAACAGGATTGACTCTTACCTCCCCGAACATCATTATTCAATCCCATGAGGCTGATCTTCTTATGACATTCGCGTTTTTTTTCACTTATTGCTTGCATTATTGAACACCGCAATATCCTGGGGTTGTTTTAAGATTGTGCGCTTCTTTACTGAAATAAACCATTGTTACCTTGTTCCATGGTTAAGGTAATCCAGTTAGCATGTAATGCAACCGTTTCTATTTATATATATATATATGTTCTAAGCTCTGGAAAAGAAGCTTAGTTGTTTACTATCTCTTCAGGTCATCTAGAAAAATTGCTATCTCTGCGATAGCTTGTTTGTTTCTCTATGCGTGTCAATCTTATATGTTTAACGTGTTTTTAATTAAAACCGAAAAATTTCATTTATTCATGAAACGAGGAAAATCTTCACGCCTGATAACACTCAAATTTTACCCGTACGACTGTCAATTCTTATTGGCTGACAGAAATACATACGCCGCACGTAATGTCTACCCTTAACTTCTCGGGTTTCTGTAGTAAATCACTTCGAACACACACACGCATCACCTGATTGGTTGATGTGCCCTCTCGGGTTTCTACAGGAAGCAAAAGTGTAACGCACGC
>JACCGJ010000476.1:9726-74632 GCA_013407085.1 Atriophallophorus winterbourni | reverse complement strand
TAATCTGAACCAACTCTGGTACTGAAATCACCAAATAATACGGCACAGCTTTTAGTGGCACCTTTTTGAGGACTGTCGTGAGGTTATGATAAAAAGAGTCTTTTTCAGCAGGCTTTGCAGAGAGCGTCGGTGCATAAACGTCGACAAACGTAATTGTACCAGTAATGCACTACAGATTTAGGGTCCAAATCCGTTCGCCGCCGCAATAACAACGTGTGAGACTACACAATTAACCCAAACGTCCTGGACACAATACAGAGCATAGACGCGTGAGGAATGAACTTAAACGGAGCTTAAGACTAGACAGAGAAAAGTGGTGGCTAAATAAGGTCGAACAAAAATTCAAAAATAAGCGAGACAAAGACTTTTTTCCGCTGGTCAGGTTGTTTAAAAAATCTGTAACATTAGGGGTCTTGCCACAAGAATGGGAACAGGGCATTATTAAACCTATGTTTAAGAGTGGGGACCCTAGTAGTCCCGCTAATTACAGGCCGGTCACATTGACTTCTGTGAAAGGTAAAATTTTTAAAGAATTTGATAAAAAGGAAAATAGAGCACTTTCTTTTGGGGTGTGGGCGTTGGTGTCAACACCAACATGGATTCACTAAAAATCGCTCATGCGATAGTAATCTGCACGAATGTGCAATCGTGCAGCATTTCTGTGCTGTGCGGCTAACATTGTGCTAAATTCATTGGCCAACGGTAGTGAGCTGCATGCTGAAACACGCTGGAGTCTCGCTACCATTTCTATTTTCTATTTCCCCTCATATCTGTCTAGGCCTGGGCAACCTGACAGTATCTTAGCCCACGTGCAGTCTCTGACTGTGCGGCACCTTGCCTGGATCAGGCTTGTGCTTTTAAGTAAATAAAAAAATAATAAGGTCGAACAAATGGAAATAGCAAATAATGCGGGTAACGTGCGAAAACTCTTCCAACAGATTCGATTGACGGGGCCTACGAAAAAGGAGACCATCGCTGAAATAGACGGTACTCTTATCACTAATAAGAATCGCCGCCTTTCACGCTGGGCCGAACATTTTGAAGAACAATTCAGCTGGTCGCCTGCAACAGAATCATTCCCACTGTGATCTTTGGTCTGTTAGCTTAGATCCCCAATGATTTAGAAATTAAAGCATGTATCGAATCCATGAAACGATTCAAAGCTGGTGGCCCCGATGACATGCCGCCTGTTTTGTTCAAAGGTGGCCAAGTCCTAATCAGCACATTAGGCGATCTCCTCCGTGAAGTGTGGTTGTCAGAATGCGCTCCTCAGGGTTGAGGCGAATCGGTTATCATACCTATATTTAAAAAAGGTGCACGAAGCTCATGCTCTAATCACCGTGGTATAAGTCTCACTCCAATCACTACGATATTATTAGCGTCCATGTCTTCGAAGATTAACATCGCATACGGAATCACAGATCCGAGAGCAGCAAGCTGGCTTCCAGCCTGGCAGAGGCTGTGTCGATTACATTTTTACTCTTCGACGGATGTTAGAACTGCGGCACGCTTATCGACAGCCGACAATAGCCACATTTTAGACTTCAAAGGAGCATTTGATTCAGTCGATCAAAATGTCCTGTTTAACACCTTGCTGTGCAAATGCGTTCCGTAAAAGTATGTCAACATACTACGTGCACTTTATGCTCATGCATCCGGATGCGTTAGGGTTTACAACGAACTCTCACCCAAATTCCACACCACAAGTGGCGTCCGACAAGGATGTCCGATTTCTCCGTTTTTGTTCAATTTTGTGATTGATGCCATCACGGAATTATGCAACGAAGGAACTTCAGGTTTCGGAGTTCACATAATGCCAGGCGGCAAGCTTCTCGACTTGGAATATGCTGATGATCCAGTTCTGCTCTTCGACTCGTACACAGATGCACAGGCGATAATGAGCAAGCTAGCTAGTATTGTCCGCATTTGGAATGCCGTTTGCACCCTCTAAGTGCAGTGTTCTGCTGCAGGAGATAGACTTATCAAACAGCACTTTATTACTTGACAATCAGGCGCTTGAAATTGTAGATCGTTTTACGTATCTCTTGCATTCAAACAAGTGTTGTGGACGACTAGAGCGACATCAGCATGACAGCTTTCTTGCGGCTTTCACTGTCACGCATCATAACAAGCTGTCCTTGTCACTTCACTTGATAACATACAAGATTAATGAAACACTCCAAGAAGATGTCTACAACAAGACCGCCACTGAACGCGATTTTGGGCCGTATTGTTAGGCGTAAAAAGCTGAAGATTCTCATCTTTTGGACCCAACACGGGAGAGGGATAACATCAACCGCAGCTAGTTTAACAGTCAAAGCCTTTATCATCTTGAGTCAAGTCAGAGTCTGACCACCGCTACAACGACGCTTTTACAAATTAAGAGTGGCGAACAAAACCGTTTTAGGAAAACGATGATTTCTGATTCGCAATACGTGGCCCAAACAGCAAAGTCTATGCGCATTAACTTATTTTTCGATGTCTACGTCGCTGTCAAAGATTCTATTACGAATAGTTGCGTTACGTATCCGATGGTGCCAAGTAACTTCAGCGACGGTACGGCGACAGCGATTGTCGAAGACTTGTAGACACTTTATTTCTTTCTTCTCAGTGTCCAGGTTTCACATTCGTATTTACTTTTTTACTTTTGTGCGACTATCACCTCCTGGAGGATGAGTCGGCTTCGTTGATGTCACAGATTGCAACCACCCACGCTCGGCGGTCAGAAGCGAGATCTGCGCAAATTCTAAGCCATCCGTACAGTAAAACCGCATGTACTGTAGCCTTATAGACTCTACCCTTGGGCTTTAGAGACAAACTTGCTTGACGCCACAGATGAAAGTTAAGACAAAAAGCTCTGGACATGCGAGCTGAGGTCTCCTTATTAAAATAAGTGTTGCTAGTAATACAACTAGCCAAATAGGCAAAACAGTCTAGTCGAAAGTTCCTTATTATTGAGGCTTAGTGCTGTTTCGATCTGATCAATATCCTGTAACAGAACGTTGCACCTTAGAGGTGCAAACCGCATACCAACACATTGCATGATATTACATAGTCGGTCGAAAGTAGACTGAGCATCCACATAAGAATCGAAGTGTAAAACATCATCGTCGGCATAATCTAACTCAAGAAGTTTCTTATCGCGGTCTATCTCAGTGTCCGGTGTCGGTACGCCTGCATTACATGCATCTATTATAGCGTAAATTACAAAATTGGTGTGCTATTTACTTGGCTTGAGACTGTGTACTCGTATACCAACCAGATTGGAGAACCGAAAGAAGTCATCTAATTTGAGGCAGCTTAATCCCTCTATAAGATCGCCACTGAGATGCCTGCTCCTTAGCGACAAAAGCCCTAACGCTCACAGACGATTTTTATAGTTGATGCATGCATACCCCTCAATCCTGCGATAGCCAGCTTCTGTATCTTTTCTAGCTGTACTATTTCCGTCCGGTAATATGGCTTCCAAGCCTGAATACAGTATTCTAAATGCGGCCTAATTATTGTCTTGTAGAGGGGTAACAGCACCTCAGCTTTTCTGCATATTAGCGCTGAGTGGAGTGGAAAAATTCTCTCCTAGCTATTTTAGCCACAGCAGCACACTAGTAGGTCCACTTAAAGTTTTACGGGAACAATGATTCCTAAGCATATAGTAGATTGTACCATATGGAACTCCGTGTGGGCTGAGGGCGTATAGAAAATTATGTTACCTGCCAGTGTAGAGAGCAAATGACTCTTCTCGTGGTTAAGGGGAGGGCCCCACTTAACCGCTCATTTCGTCACAGCTTCAGCGTAATATCGTCAAGTTAAAAATCTTATAAGGCAGCATTTTTCGGCTCAATTCACATTGTCTATTACGGTGGTAAAAGAGTGAAATGCATTGTCAATAGATGTTGCGTCGTTGGAACCCGATGTGAAGTTCAAGGCGTAGTTGGACACCTGTCAGTTTGATGGACAATGACAAACCGAACTGGTTGTCAACCCTTAGACTCTGATGTCTGGTAAATCCATCATTCAAGAATAACTATTGATGAATCTCCCACAGGAATAGCTCCCTCTTCTCATATGAAGGAAAAGCCACTTCATTGGCGAACCTTGAACTTGAGTTTGAATAACGCGCTAATAACAACAAAGGGTATTACCGTTGGATTTATTAATACGACCATGCTAAAGGTCAGTGACGTTCAGCTCAGTTCATCTCAGTTCGTTATTGAAAAGTCGCCTAAATAGACAATTGAGTGCTATTATTGCTCTTTATAGTATGATGCAAAATGGATGCTGTAGCTTGGTGTAATCGTTGAGTTCAAGTTCAAGTTCAAGTTGCACAGGGCTGAAGGTGGCTAAAAGCCAATCACGCGCCCAGATTTCCTTCGACGGTATGCGGTTGATCACCCGGCACTTCGATATCGAGTATACAGTTCGTACTTTTCACACGTTCTTGTTTCCGAATATCTGGAAAGTAAGGTAGGGTTCCTCTTCACCAGCACGGTGAGAGGTCAGCTATTCAGGAAACAATGCAATAATATGCGTGAACAATGTGTGGTGTATGAAATCACTAGCCTAGTTGAGGTAAAGTGAAACACAGTCATAGACTGCATGTGGGCTAATTTACTGTCAGGTTGTCCAGGCCTAGACAGATATGATAAAAATGTAAAAATACGTTTTTTTGTTTTTTTATAAAGTTTTTTATTAGACAATATGCGGAAATATGATAGACCATTTAACGTCTAATTCCCTTTTAAAGCTCAACACATTTGGGAGGCTTACTATACAATCTGGGAGCTTGTTCCAGAAGTTGACCACACGGTTGCTGAAAAAGTGCTCACGTGCCAGCAACCTGGGCCTACTCTTAAGAAGTTTCATGGAATTACCCCTTGTAGCTGCTTTAGGTGCAAGTTTAAGGATTTCAGTAATATTATCACCTGTAAGACCCTTTAGAATCTTGAAGGCTTCTATTAGGTCACCTCGCAGCCGCCGTCTCTTTAGTGAGAACAAACCGAGGTCCTTGAGTCTAGCCTCATAAGTTTTACCTGCCTGACCCTCAACCATCCTAGTCGCAAGGCGCTGGACCCTTTCGAGACATGCTATATCCTTTTTTAAGTACGGTGCCCAGGATTGAACGCAGTACTCCAAGTGAGGCCGCACGACTACTTTGTATAAGGGAATGAAGATTGAAGGTTTTCGGCAAGATAACGCTGAGCGAAGTCTGAACAATTCTCTGCGAGCCTTGTTTGCAGCTTCGGCACATTGAGTAGCCCATTTAAAATCGCCTGTTATAGTAATGCCAAGATCCTTCACTTTCTGAGCAGCCGCTATTCTGATAGTTCCTTCTCCAACTTCTAGTTGGGTTGTCGCTAAATCAGTCGTCAGAAGACAGCTCTTCCCCAGGTTTAGTGGCAAGTCCCAGGTCTTTGTCCACTCGATTACTTTTTCTAAATCAGAGATAAGCGTATCTCTACTGTCGGTTCCTAGGATCTTAACATCATCAGCAAACAGGAAGCAGCGTGAACTCAAGCACGCTGCCAGGTCGTTTACAAAAATAAGAAAAAGTAATGGACCAAGCACCGAGCCTTGAGGCACTCCACTGAGAATCAGTGATTCCTGCGAGCACTCCCCTGCAATTCTAACATAGTTAGTGCGATTAGTTAAGAAGCTGTCTAACCATCGATGTAGGTCACCTGTGACGCCACACATACTTAGTTTGTGCAGAAGGTACCTATGGTTCACCGAGTCAAATGCCTTTTGAAAATCAAGATAGCAGACTTCGACTACTCTCCCTTCATCGAGGCGTAATGTCACTTCGTCCAGAAAGCTTAGAAGATTGGTTAGGCAGGACCTTCCTTTCCAGAATCCGTGCTGGGCATCGGATAGTAAGGAATTGGCTACCAAATGTTTACATACCTGGTGCCGAATGATTTTTTCCAAGCACTTGCAAAGAATGCTTGTCAGGCTTACTGGCCTGTAGTTGCGTACATCTGAAATGGGACCCTTTTTGTATATGGCTATTACCGCCGCTCGTTTCCAATCATCCGGTAGTATACCCTGGAGTAAGGTAGCTTCGAAAAGATTTCTGATTGCAAGGCTAACTATATTCGCGAGCGGTTGAAGAATAGCCGGATGTATGCCGTCGGGGCCAGCTGACTTAGTTTTGTCCAGCTGCGACAGAACTGTGGTGACCATTTCCTGATTAACCTCCACCGAGCTAAAGGGAGGTGCTCTGCACTCGTGAGTTTCTAAACAGTTACCTGAATCGCGCCGATAAACACTGCAGAAGAATGAATGCAACGCATCGGCTTTTTCCGGTGCAGTCAAAGCCGTATTGCCATCGTCCAGCACTAACGTACCTATTTCTTCTCTTAATGATCGCTTGGACTGAACATAGCCATAAAAAGCTTTCAAGTTAATCTTTGCTTTTTGGCAAGTCGGGATTCGAAGTCCCTTTTAGCTTTCCTTTGCAGCGCAACAGCTGAATTTCTGGTCTGTATGTACTGCAGTCTAGATCTGTGAGTTCCACAGAATTTGTACGCCCTCCAGCTACGGTCACGACATCTAATAGCCTTGCGAATAGACGCGCTCCACCAGGGTGGTTTTCCTCGCGTTCTCACTGGTTGTAGAGGAGCAAAATCATCCTGTAGTTGTAAAAGGTGCCCTTTTATAATATTCCACCTGATTTCTACACTAGGTTCTAATTCGTCTGGTTCCCAACTTAGATTCATTGCTTTAGTTTGTAGTTGGACGATGTCCATTCGACCAAAGTTGCGGGACATCTTTACTTGAGGACTAGGATGCACTAAAGTCCAGTCAAGAAGAATTACAGCGTGGTCGCTCTTGCCTAGTGGCGAAAGGTATTTGATTCCATAAATATCTCTTTCATGAGACGATAGAACCAAATCTAAAGTTGACGGAGTATGTCCTGTCCTAAACCTTGTATGTTCCCTGACATGTTGATAAAAGGCCTCGACATGAAACCAGTCTAGATATTGCGACTCAACTGACTCTGGTGAAGAAATTTCAGTACGCCAATCAATGCCCGGGAGATTGAAGTCTCCGACAATTAGTAATGCGTTGCATTGCCCTTTTAGTACTTCCAATGTGTCCATCAGTAATTGGTCGTCTAATGATGAAGCAGTCGGGCTTCTATAAGCACATGCAAGTGCCAGTCTTCTTCTAGCGACAGTAAGAAATACCGATGTTAGTTGGATTGAGTGAGAAGCGATCTTTATCGATGTCTCACTGTGGGGAGATCTTCGTTTATCATAATTGCCACTCCCCCTCCCGTAGCACCAGTATCCCTATCCTGACGATAGATGGCATACTTAGTTGATACAAATGACGGAACATGATCATCTGGTTTCAACCATGATTCGGAGATGGCAATTATGTCGACCTGGTTTTCCAGTGCCGCAAGCTGCAGCTCACCCCATTTATTACGTATACTGCAAGCATTTGTGTACAGTACACGGGTATTTCTATTCTGCGCACATTTTAAACTAACTTTACTCGGGGTGGGAGCACCCCGTTTTTTGAAACCGGAGAAGTTGATAAGTGGCTAGACTGCCCTTGCGAACGAGCTTGCACCGGCCTAATGGCAGTTGTACATAGATTTTCCTCGTTCAGAAGCTTACTGAAAAGCGAGTTTTTCATGCGCTCGTATTCTACTGGCGGCCCATTTTGGAGTACATCTTCAATGACAACTACCGCAGATGACTTAAACATTTTATGGTGGCTAAGGTTGATCCCTTTTATGGGAGTTTTCAAGCCAGTCATGGGCGTTTTTGAACGCTTTCCATGAAAATGTGGTTGAGGCCCCTTATCTTGGACAACTTTGAATCGCCCATTTGTGTAGCGCTCAAGGTAAGCACTTTTTAAAAGAAGCGTATCCCTGTCCTGCTGGTTCATGAATTCTACCAAGATCGGACGAGCGCTATTTACAGTTGGGTTCCACCGGCCTACACGATGGACCCTTTTTACCTGGCAGTTAATTAGCCCTGCCATGCGCAAAATATCTTGAACCCTGGAACGGTCCATTTGGCGCCGGGATTCGCTTTCGCGAATCAGTGGCTCTTCCCTATTTAGGATGAGGAGAGTACGAGCTGGCCTCGTTTCCGCCATTTTATGGGGTGCAGCAAGCTCACTAACTTGCTCAGCTAAGGCATTTATTTGCCTTTCTAAAGCAACGTAGTTAGCTTGCTGTGTTATTACCGGACATTTACCGTTATCGACGGTTTTCTTTCTAGGGTTCTTCCCCCCTGTGTTGCATTTTTATTCTTACCGATGGTACTGCGGACAGGGCCGGGTTTTGTTGACGGGGTTGTTTTTTTCTCACGACCTCGGCGTAGGACAAAGGAGAACTCTTACTATTTGCAACAACATTGTTTGAACTACTAGCAGAGGTCCTCAGATATACTTCCCTTGCGTTTCTCTTACACGTCCAGCATACCCATTCCATGAAACTATTTTTACAATAAGTTTCATAATTCTTGGCAAGAATGCCAGAGCATTTTGGATGCGCCCATCTCTGGCACACATCACAAGCTATGCCTTTCACAACCTTATTACCACATTCAACTGAAATGCAGGTATATGAAACTTTAGGCATAGTTCGATTTTTAAAAAAAAATTGAATAACAATAAATATATTTAAAAATTTTCAAAAATGTAATAGAATATGTTGATTCAAGTTACGATGTGTATATAATGCGATAAATTGATTAGCAATTTACTGCAAAATCAGAGAACAGCGATTTGAAAATAGATTATGTGGAAGAGCGTGGGAAATACAACCAAGTTGAACGTACCGCGCAGTATCAGTGTGTAAGACATTAAGCAGATAAACGGCTCACATTATCCTTCATAAGAGCTGTAGGTATACGGCTGAAAATGAAAAATGATAGGAATTTGTTATGTAGTCGGGAATAAGTCTAAATAACAGATTACGAAGTGTCTTTTCATGATTTGAGGTCCACTTGAATGTTGTTGTCGGCAACTATTGCAAAAGGTGGGATGAACTTTAAATAATTATGTAACACACCCATTATCAATCGAATTTCGTTGAAACAAATAAGTGATCTCATTAACACGAGAGTTGTTTAGGATGTTTTCTGGATGGAGTCCGTTTGAAGATACAAGATATTAATAGCGATCGATATCATCAACAGAAAAGAGGCATTCATCCGGATCAAATTTCAAATTCTAATGTTGGAAGCCGGAAAGTAAAGCCAACAGATGTTGATGGAGGTCAGGATCATTCAGTGCATGAGTAACAATGCCGTCCAGAAGAATTACAATATTGCTCATTATATCTAAAAATACATCTGGTGAAACAGATAAACCAATCTGGATAAGTTTATAACGATATAATTCAAATATCAATAATGGTTGTAGCTTTACTTAATGCTTCATCAAGTGGTATTTGTATATAGGCATCCTTACGATCATTTAACGAAAATAACATATAAACCATGTAAACGAGATATGATAAACATTTGCACAAATTTGTTTGATTAGTCGAGCGTTCAGTGACGCCCTGTAACCACGCGAGTCTGTCCATCTAATTTTAGATGAGTAATTATTGGCGTGGCGAAGAAAAATGGCGTGGATAAGAAAACATCACGTTCATATTAAAAATTAATTATTCTTCGAAGATTTTCCTATAAAAGATATGTAACGAGGCAAAATTTTATAAATATAGGACCATCACTTATTTCTAATTGAAGAGGTTTTCGATTGAAACCACCTGAAAACCGTGCATTCGGTTAAATTTGTTCTTTCATTTATGAGAAGTCCAATTTTAATATTAAACTTGTGAACAAGAAAGATAGGTCAATATTTGGTAATTTTAATGCTGTTAAAATTAAAATACATGGAGCACATTCCATAACAACAAATGAACACTAGTGGTTTTGCAGTGCGGTTTCTCACTGCAATATAACGAACTCCGATGACAGCTCCAGAATGTCCCGCAAAGTTATGAAATCCAATATCAGATTGATTACCTTTGATATCTGTGAGGAAAGTTCTTCAAGACATTCAATGATATTATTCATTCAAAATTTTCTGTATCAAGTATAAACTATTTCGCACCGTATGGACTAAATAATATATGAGAATAAGAAAAAATATGAAAAAAGACTAACAAATATAATTAAGATATTAGATTTTCCAAACATTATTATTTTTTTCCAAAATAACCACATTTATGACATTCATTATTACAAACTTAGGAATTAAAATGGGAATAAAATTTGTAACATGATTCACATTGTGTCTGAATAGTAATTGCTTTCGTTAAATCTCCAGATTCGAATTTCTTTGGTCTCGAAATCACTTTGCAGTTTTCGTTCCTCGCTCATTTAAGATGTTTGTTTGGAACTCCCAAACAAAACAAACAGAGTATCAGAATTGCTGGGACTTTCAACGTGTTTTCTAAAATCTTCATCCTTTTATTCATGTTTAAAATTTGTCAATGCTTTCATGTCAATTGGACACTATTGATGCATCACTGCTCGCCTATTTGTGAAATGTTAATACATGGTGCCTTTCTGTTTATTCGCCGATTGCTCGTGAAGCTTGAGGGTTTGAGTATTCAAGGCTGTCTACTTAAGTAGATCGAGGCATTCATCTCAGGGCGGTCAAACCGTGTAGAATGGAATGGAGTTTTGTCTTCATAGATAATAGCAAGCTCCGGAGTGTCGCAAAGTTCTGTCCTTGGCCCATTGTTATTCTAACTTTTCGTGAATGATATCCTGCACGCGGTGGCCATCTATTGTCTTTTATTCGCGGATGATCTGAAGCTGTGTGCCTATGTCAGTTCCTGCGAAGGCCACAAGCAACTGCAACAAGCAGTTGATGATCTAGTCAGGTGGACACATCGCTGTTCGCTGCCTATAAATGAGGACAAGACAGTGGTCATGCGCATATACTCCGATGACACTGGTGGAGAATACTTTCGGGGAGGTAAGTCTATTAGAGCTGTGACGGTTGAAAAACACTTGGTGATTCGGGTTATGGATTCCTTGAAGTCAGAGACTGACACTTGTCAGACAATAGGCAGCGCTACCAGGATGCTCTGTGCGATTCGGCGTTCATTTGCGACCATTGCCCCGCAAATGTTCCAGACACTTTTCTCTGCGTATGTTCGTCCTCTGTTGGAATATGGGTTACCTGTTGCATTTCCTCTGTTTAAAGGCTAATGCGACTCCTGGAAGAGGGTACAAAGGTGGGGGACATAGATGGTTTGTGGAATGCGCCAACTCGCGTACGAGGATAGAATGAGCTTACTGAAACTTTACCAACTCGAACTCTAAAGGAAATGATTTAACCAGCTCATGACACGCCGTATTCTTCTTGGTCATTATGGAGACGAGCTTCTCCGGTACTTCCGATTAGTAGGTGAGTTGAGGACTCGTTTAAATGACCTTAGGTTGCAGAAGCCTAGAAGCCGAAAGCTTAGTAATGTGAGCACGCTATCCGCGCCGGTGGTAAACACTTGGAATTCTACCGAAAGGGCTTCTGTTTCTACCATCAGAACAGCTGTTCAAAATTGCATTGAATCAGCATTTGTTGAGAAGAATGAACCTGATTACCGGAGTGCTATAGTGGTGTTCCTCTACTCTCAGGGCTAGCCATGTCAGCAGTAGTCACCCATCTTTAATGCTGTGATGAAGCTTACACGGGATTTTACCCTCTCTGCTTTCGAGTTAAATGAAAAAGTAGCAGAAATAACATTGGCAACAATATTTTGTAAAGTAGTGAATAATCTTTTTTGGCAAAACAACGGAAGAAATCTTACCCCAATGAGTGCATCTCGATGTAGTATGTTGTATGCAAATAAGACTAAGACACAATTATTGACTTTCATTACAAAATTTCGTATATATCCTCCTTTTGTTAAAACTTAGTATTCAGGTTATTATCTGTACGTTTTAATTACAATTACAACATAAATACCAAACAGGTTTGTTTGTTTAACCTTACCAAATTTAGATATAAAATCTGGAATTAATTGAAATGCATTATTATTTCCTTTCGGTGTGTCTTTTAAATATGGGTAACATTTCGCGTCAATTTTCGGTGGACTGCTAAAGAAAAAAGATGTCAGGATATTAATGGTTGGTTTAGATGCTGCCGGAAAAACCACGATATTATACAAATTGAAATTAGCGGAAGTTGTTACTACGATCCCAACAATTGGATTCAACGTTGAGACAATCGAATATAAGAACATTTCATTCACAGTATGGGACATCGGTGGTCAAAACCTTATTCGACCACTGTGGCGACACTATTATGAAAATACGCATGGTATGCTTTGAAATATCTTTAAATGATGAATATTTTCAGGACTAATATTTGTCATCGATAGCAATGACAGAGAACGTTTAAGTGAGGCTAAAGAAGAGCTCTACAGGTTGCTGAACGAATTTGCTTTACGCCATGCAGTTTTACTTGTTCTGGCGAATAAACAAGTAAGATATTCACATTATTATTTGCCAATAGGATTTACCCTTAGCAATGACCATCGACGAAATTACAGAAAAACTTGGCCTCTACTCATTGAAAAATCGTGATTGGTACATACAGCCGACATGTGCGACCCATGGGCAAGGTCTCTACGAAGGGCTTGATTGGTTAAGCTCAAAATTGTCAAAGCGATAAGACGTTAAATCATTCATCTATTGACCTCGTGCAGTATTTTTATATTGTAACTAATACATTATTGAGCAAAAATAAGTCTTTTGATTGATTAATTCATAATCGAAAAGAAACATTGATTTTGACGTGTATCAATTTCTAAAAATTATTGCTTTCTTGGGATTTCAGTAAAAGTTACGAGTTTCTAGAATCATCATCAGAAACAAATGCTCCAACGGACAGTTATTATGCGCGAAAACTAAACTGTCGAGCATAGCGAATTATGTTAACTATTTTTATCTACAACAACATATTTTAATCGTCGCATTTTCAGTGGGGACTTAACGTTTTTTGTCATTAGTTGCACACATCATGTGATCTGCAATGACAAGGGAATAATTTAGAGCTTTTTTTACAGTTACATTGTGATGTATTAGCTTCAGAAACAGAACTTAGAACGCAGTAGCAGAAACAACAGGCATTTTTTGCATTAATCAGTTTGAAACGTGAGATGGATTTTTTATATTTTGTAAATATATTCGTATTTTGAATCTCAAGTTGTAAGCATCTTCATGACATTTGAGTGCTTTCTTGATTTTTTGAGTACTAGTCATTTAAGAAATTTCAATCCCTTGAACACACTCATAGTTTTCGTTGAGCAACCAGTTTGCTTTCTGTTCTACCGAAAATTTTTATTCCCATTTACCATTGAATATCTATTTTCTGATAGCAAAGATCGATTCGTCAACTCGTTTTACCCTTAAACATCTTAGACGCTTGGAGCTGAATCTGTATCAACTGAACAATTTTCAAGAAAAAAATAGTATTAAATTTTATTATATTCAATGAGACTGGACGAATGAAAATTGAATGTAAAATAAAATTGATATAGGCTTCAAAAAATATAAATCTGCCTACATACTTGTTAGTTTTCTGTTTACTGCCTCGGCAGAACTAACATTCCATTTAGAATCCCCTTCAGCGGTTAAGTTGAGATTTCTCGCATTCTGAATCGTGTTTTTTTATTTCCAATCATAGTCATAGTTCTCGTATGAAACTAAGCAAGCTATCACGTTGTTTGTATGAATGACGAAATTTTAAACGGGTTAATTGAGCTGAAAACGTTCTTTGTTCCTTTTATGTAGTTCAATACTCCCCTTCAATATTAACATACTAAACATGATTGTTCAACACTGTTTCTAATTTCCGATTCAATATAATGTAGATTCGTCATCTCTATAGATTTGGATTGGGGTATCTGTGTTCGTTAGACCGATATCAATGCAACATGTTTTATTTGATAAATAAACATTGTTTGCTCTGTCCACGTTCTTGTCCCTATTAGCGATTTAGACACCATTGAATAGGAAGATACATTAGCTTTTTCACTTGTGTCGATTACATTTCCTTTTAGGTGAATCTATTTGGAGTTTGAGCGAATGCTATGTGTTTCACGTGTTCTTGGGAGCTAAGTAGCTAAACGTAGCTGCTGGAATAAAAATAATCAAATATTTTTTTAAGCCGATTGCAATTTTTGTATTGTTCTGAATAACTGAGTTTTGATAGAGCGGCAAGTTATTCTGAGAACTATATGTGTGTGTGTATTTGAACCTCAGCTCACAATTATTTTATGATAATGATTACCCTGCTCTTCATGTTCTTCAGGTATCAGTTTTGAACTTTATGAAATAAGCCTATACTGCAGTCATCACATCTGAAATACTTTTGTATTATAGACGGTCTTTGTGAATGTACACAGTTTTCTTGAACGTTATGGTGGTATGACCTTTATTGAGCGGCTTGAGATTTTGTTATTTGCGTATATTCTGATTTTTGTTGAATACGAAATAATGGTTTACCTGCATGATTATTTGACTCACATACTAACGGATGAAACGTGTTGTAATGTGTGTGATTAAGGTATACTTTTCGCTATCCCGCAGGTGTTGCCTGGGTAAATTGGAATAATATAATAAAGAAACGTTCCCTACAAGTGTTACGTTTGGCAATCATTTATCAAAAATATTAAATGTTTCGTTTTTCCTCAAATAATCTTTTATCAGCTCGCAAAGAATATCTAATGAGCAACGTCATGTTGGCCTTTTCAAAAACTTTCAACGATTACCGAACCACGTGCTTTCTGTCGGAGCTCGTATGAACTAAAACGTTGCGGTTACTGGACATTCTTTGACGTATATGGGTAGCTTTGTTGGTCTTATTTACGAATCAAGTCATGTGACTCCAATAAAGTCGATTTGTACTTCGAAATTATATAGTTCTGATTTTTTATAAAGAAGAAAATATCTTAGCAAGCACAAGATATTCTTCAAATTCGAATACTAAATGGACTTTGCTTTCAAATTGTAGTTGTTGTATTTCAGAATGTTTGTCAGTGACTTATTACGAATTAAGTAGAATTGGACCGCAATTAGCTATTAGCAATTATTCAGAATTGCCTAAGTACAGCACTAATTGAGGAAAAGCCTATGTTTAACAAAGTTTTGTTTTTCTGTCAACTACACGTGCAAGTCAACAGTAAGCTATCAGCGTCTAATCAATTAATATGCAGCATTCCATATGGATTGGTTCCTGGCACACTCTTATTTCCGATGTATATTATCTGCTTACTTACTATAATACAATCACCAATGTATACCTTTGCTGTGGACATGGCACAAAGAATATTTCACAGTTAAAAAGCATAAACTACAACGAGACCTGTACGTGATTTATGCTTGGTCCAAGGATCTTTAAGTGTTACTGAACACCACCATATGTAGGCTAATATTGCTCAAGAGTAATTCCAACAACGAATATAAGATCGGTCAAACTATTATTCGACATGTCTTTTACAAGAGCAGAGCGTTATTATTCTTTCAAATCAGGGAAACAATGCTTTGTTGATTTGCTGTCAGTGAAGCTGAAAGCAGCCTCAAACTAGGCAAAAGTGTTCTCGCAGTCGATTTTAACCTGAATTCGTCCGCATATCTAATATACCGTTTAACTATTGGTTTATTGTTTGGAATGGGATATTTTTCTATAGAAAACTTCATAGCGCATAGCGACAAAGTTTACTCTTTAACTTTTCAATCTCTCATACAAAACTAGTCTCCAAAATAATGTACCAGATAAAGACAACACACAAAACCACCTATTTAATGGAACCTGTACTTGCTATAATAAACCAATCTATTCAGCCAATTATTACAGCTCTCATATAACGCGATTGGACGGTCACTCACTTAAACTCTTTCAACATTATAGCAGGTTAAATTGCCACAACTACGCATTTTCTGACCACACTAAACAACTGTGGAACAGATAAAAGTATGGGAAACATTTATATGTTAAGGATGTTGTTTAAATAGGTTTGCCGAGCTTGTGTAGTTGTTGTTGGACATTTTGTCATTAAACTACATGTCATAATCAACTGAACGTTCTTTGAAGTGACTCCTGATGGTTGTTTCTTGAGTTTTTCGGTGTCCGTCGGTACGCTCACTGAAACTTGGGGGCTTGCCGAGTTCATGAGCTGTATGTTTTGCCATCGGTATTTTACTGGATCATAAGTTGCAGCCAATTGGATGTGCTAGACTTTATTGCGGGTCAAACTTCGATCAATTTTCACACGTCTGTTGTTTCGTTTGGCTCAAATCTTCGTCTTGATCCAATTGAAATGATTTTCAAATCGACCAAAATGTTTTGATATTAATGATTTATGGTTGAATAAATTTGTCAAACGATTCTCCATATATTTTGAGCTCCAAAAATAATTATGAAAAAATAGGATTGTAATCGTCTATTTAACAAATTTTCCATCAAAAATTGTTGAACTCATAAGATGTTGCTATTTTTCATGTTTAAAACTGCGTTTCGTTTCAAGTAAGCTGCTGAGTGCTAACCTTGTTATTTAGACGGTTTTTTCCACGTGAATATCTTACGATCCATGTGGAAGCGATTTAGTTGGTTAGTTTAGTTCTATTGGTTTGAGATAATTTTACAGAAATCATGATAATATATACCGGGTAATTAAGCAGTCTATAAACTAATGACAAGGGTGAAATTCGAATATGGCTCATACAAACATGTAATCAAATATGAACTGTATTGATCAGGTTGGTACCGGGAAAATTCAGCAATGTGAAATTTATCATCAAAATCTTTAGCCAACCATTTTAAATATTACACATGCTCTACTATTCTGTTGCTATTATACATCACTTATTTCATGAAATCGGTCGCTCAGAAGATGAGCATAAATAACCGATACCTTGGAAGGGCACTGCCCGGGAAAAGAATGCATGCAAATAAGCATCTTTTCATGATCATAGGTATAAACCCCATTTACATGTGTTTGGTCACATTCGATTGAACAGGTTGGTCGTACAATCAAAATGGAGAAAATGAACACATTTTCTCCTGGTAATCTGAAAAATGTTCATAATCGACCTATTTCTGATTAAATTCTATCACAATCGGACTTTATTAGAGAGTTTATGACATCATTTGCTAATAGCAGTGCTCATCAGAAATAAATATGATGAATTTAGAAAAGAAATCTCTGTATTAATAAAACCAAATTGTAACACATCCCACGGATCTGTTCAGCAGTACCTCAGCAAAGTATTGTTACACAGAAAATGTAAATCTCTTATTAGTTATAAGCGGTCAGTGCCTGCTTATTGTAGATGAATTCTTGTTTCAAAACATTTCTGTAAGAAATAAACCACAATATTTAAGAGCTTTTCTTTGAACAATAAACATTTTTCACCGTCGTAATCAGCTTGATCTTAACTAAGGTTCGTCGCAATGAAAACAACTCATTTTGTATGATCTTCAATGAATTCAATGTGCTTCGAGGTAATTCAAGATTTTTAATGTTCAAAAAAGCAAAAAGCTTAACCACAACCAATGATGGTAAAAATTGAAATGTAAGTGTATAACCAAGGTAAGGATTTAGATTAAGCTGTATGTAAGTGTTCGGGAAACGAATAATTCAATTACGAATCGTATAATTTCGTTTTACATTCATGCAATCTCGTGGAGTGAGCAGGAGGTTAATTGTCTCAAGTAAGGCAGACACGGGCAGAATAAAAATAACTTCTACAGTTCAGGCGAGAATGGGATACCACCTGCACATATTTATAGGTCCGATAAATTCTCGTATCCCTTCGAGTGAATAAATCATTTAGGGGGTGGTTTTGGGAATAGAATATTTTGTAAAGTAGGATAAAGTCTCCTCTGATTCGTCGATAGGGAAAATCAAACTATTCCAGTTGAGCTATCCTTCCTTTCTAAGGCTTGTTCCAGATGCTGAGAACTAGTTTTGTTGAGCGGTTATAAATTCGCTGCATAAGTTCAAAATCCTTCTTGAGCCACAGAGACCATGACTGCATACCGTACTCCATGAATGGTCTCAAGTATGTATTCATGATCATTGGGTGAAAATTTCCCAAATACCCGTTTGAGTAGATTCAGGACACGTGTTGCTCTTTTTTAGGCAGTGTCAGTTTGAAGTGTGGCTTTTAAACTGGAGTATATTCAAACACCCAAATCTATTTATTTACAGCAATTTTCAAGGACATGTGAACCTATATCTTATGTGAACTCTACTTGATTCCCCACAATAATGAGCCTGCATTTGTTAAAGTTAAACGGCAGTTTATTCTTCAACGACCAGCGGTGAAGCGTACCAATAAGTTTTTGTAATAGCAAACAGTCTTCTGGGCTACGAAAGCAACGCCATATCATCATGTCGTCCGCAAATAACGAAATTTTACAGCGAACAATTTCCGGTACTTCATTGACATAAACAAGAAAAAGGATCGGACGAAAGATTAAACCTAGGAGAACTCTGCTAATTGCTGTGAACCATCTCAACTATCTCGGTTTAACTATGGCAAATAATCTTTCGCAGTTCGACATAATTTATAGGAGAAGCGTAAAACGTCACACTGACCCGGTTATGTTCCAGCTTGTAAAATTACCATGAATGTATTGCAAAGTCGAGACGGATTTTAAGTAATAACACATTAAACCACATTTAAAACATCGCTTGGAACACAGGGGACGTAGTGGTAATTTATGATTATAACATTCACTCGCTGCTAATAGTTCAAGGTAATTCAAGGTTTTTAATGGTCTAAAAAGCAACAAGCTTAACAACAACAACCATAGGATGGTAAAAATTGAAATTTAAGTGTATAAGCAATATAAGAACATAGATTAAACCGTATATAAGTGTTCTGGAAACGAATAATGCAATAAAAATTCGTCTAATTTCGTTTTAAAGTCATGCAAGTTAGTGGCGTGAGCAACGGTTGAAGGCCTATGGAACGTTTCAACGCTCGTTTTTGAAGCGTAAATATGCTGGTTAGTTTTTGTTGGGAAACTGGAACACAGACCAGTTACTTCGAAGTGTATTGGACTCAAGGCTCACTAAACCTGATCTTTCTGTCTCCACCAAATGACGGCAAACAGCCAGAACTCGGTAGTGGTGTGTAAAAGATGGGGATGTGAAAACCACAATACATTGTATTGAACTCTAATTGACACAATTTCTTTCACATTTGCATCTTTGGCATTCGGTTATGTCATATTCACATTCTCACGTAGTCTCAACTCGAGATTGTATTGTAATATGACACATTTTTTCTCACCTTCTATCACGTGGCACTAACTATGTGCTATCCACGTGGAACTTCCAAGTGGAGCTTTTATTGTCATCACTCAGTTAGTGAATAAAAGGATACAAATTTCACAATATAAACGATTTCTAAATTATTGCATCAGAGATTTTGCTTATTGCTACGGTTTGTATATGATTCATGTTCTAAGAAAACTATGCTGTGATAAATCTATTTAGTTTTGTATTTAGTTTTTTGCTTATGAGGATTATAATTTTTTTGGTGTATGTGCAAAATAACTACCATGAACGGTGAGAAATAGCGCTAATATGATTCACATATTCAAGAAGGAATGTCTAGACGTGTCTGAAAAATCAGCACTGTAAAACCTTACTTATTCAAATGAGATTCGCTATTAAAAATAAGCGTATTTTGCTTTATTGCATGTAAATGAGTATTTTGATTTCAGCACGTGAAAATTTGGAAAGTGAAAACACACATTTCCGAAAATATAATCACTTTTTTGCAAACAGAATTAGAAGATAAAGCGTATGAGAGTTGCGTCCGAGCATTTTAGTGTATCTGTTACTTGTCCAGTATACGAACGATAGCAATTAATTAATATGGTTTGCAAGTCTGTTCAAACTGTGTAAACCCGAGATTAATCAGGGCTCAAAGTGAAGATTTGTAAAATGAACACAAAAATTGATGAATTATGTGGATAATTTATTCGAAAAATCCATGAACATGACATAATTAGGAATCATTTCCTGACCGCAAATCTCTAAAAATTGATTACCGAAAGAAATTTAACGCCAAAATTTCCTCCTCTGGGTAACTGCTATTAGTATATGATGGTTTAGTATGTTAGAACTTTTACAATTTGAAAGCTCTAAAAAAGATGCCCACTTACTAAATGTGAGAGAGAAGCGCTGCCTTGAGATTTTATTGTTCGCCAAGCGTATGCGTGTCAACAACCATTGCTCACGCACAACAATTCAAGCAGTTGTATCGCGACCATCGCTTTTCAAATGACTAAAAAGTCCGATTCGGGTGTGGCAATCTCTTCTGCACTCGGTCGATCGATGTCAGTGATTTGCGTTCGGCAGCCAACAGCTGTATCTGCTTTTTTCTAGCATGAATATGACGCTTTTCACAGTGCCGCCAAAGTGAGCGGTCAAGAGCAAGTTTTTCCAAATCTTATGGCCAATACCCAAATGTTGACTTCCAGACACATGACAAAAGAATAAATCACACAAATGTCTTGAGCACGGACGTCCTCGGCTCTGATTTTTCAAGCAGTGTCGTGGCAACTTCATCGCCAAGTTAGTTTTCTTTGGTCGACCTTGGTCATTCATAATTCATTCAAATACTGATGATATTATCCAACAACTGTTTCTAGACATGTTGTCACTCACACCATTCTCAGGTAATTCTTGCGCCAAATTAATGTTTCCGGAATCGAGATTGATTTTGTCGAGATTTTTATTTCTACCCGCCGGTGCGATGTTCCATGGTGGAGTGTTCTGAATAACATCGGTGAGTTGTTGATTTTTGTTCTTCGATGGTGCACTTCACGCTATCTGCACTAAATGACAGATCAATATATAAAATGCATTGATTTGTGTAAGTATTAGCATGCAAATATGGTTAGTTTAACAGTTTCATTCAGATTAAAACTACGTGGTACTGCGACAATTTCAAATAATGACAATTCCAAATTTAAAGTAATTCTATGTAGACAAGTAGCGCTTGTATGCGACTACTATTGTATGTAGTTTTTGCTGTTGCGAATTCAGTAGAACGAAGTTTGGAAGATATGAATGTCAAATCAATCGTAAAAAGCATCTTTTACGACGTCACCTACTTTGACTCACCAGTCACCGTAAACTGAATAAGCATAAATGATACGTTCACTGCATAATCACGATTTGTCCTCAACATTCATTTCAATAACATTGTTTCGTGTCCAGTACACAATTCTTCTATCCGGTTTATTAAAACATTATATTATATGGCATTATTAATAGTAATATTATCATTAGAATCCGCTGTTCGATAAAACGTGGGTCAACACAAGTTGTTCAATTCAAACATAAAACAATTATAAATGCAATTAATAGATATTTTATGCGATCATTAGATTTTTGTTGATTCATGACACCCTAACCGAACATGTCAATCAAAAATGCTTATTTGAATGCAGTTCCATACATATGCGCACAAGTGACTAAACAGTTTGGTCTTACCAACCTTATCCAACAGTGGCTTGCACGCGCAACTTGGGTAAACTAGTCAAGTTCATATAACGGAAGATATTTCGTACAGTTTGTTTCAAGTTAATGGCAGTATAGGGTTTCATATTCCAACACGAGGCTTGTTAGTTCTGCAGAGGATTGTGAAAAACTACAAATGGATTTGGACAGCGTGTCAAATTGGGCGGCCATGAATGACATGTCATTCAACATACAGAATTGTAACATGCTCCATCTTGACAAGAATGTTTCTTGGACATATCGATTGGGAACTGAAAACCTAGCATGGAGCTTGATAGAAAAAGATCTTGGAGTGTGGATTAGCGGTAACCTGAAGAACACAGTGCACTGCCAGAATATATATCGACGGGCCAACAGATTGTTAGGTATCGTCCGAAAAATATTTGGAAGATTCTCTCTGGTAACGTTACCAAGGATTATGAACGCCTACCTTCGCCCTACAATGGAGTATGCGGTAGAGGTCTGGGCTTCTTGGCTGCGAAAAGATATTGCTCTCTTCGATAAAATCTATCATAGAGCAACAAAGTTAGTGATGGGTCTTCGCAATGTTCCGTATACCGAAAGACTGCGACGTCTGTGTCTATATGACTTTACCCAAAGGAGGATAAGACGCGATATTATTCTGACCTATAGAATTGTGTCTACCGAAGGACATCCACTAAAACACTTGCTTGATGTATGTGATGGAAAAGTGACACGCGGACACACCTTATCCCTTTACGTTCCAAGTTCCCGTATTGATTGTCGGCGCCATTTTTTCGCCGTACGAGCTATATTTCTTTGGAATTCCCTACCCCAACATGTGGTGGACTCTACTTGCCTGGCGATTTTTAAATCGAAATTGAACTTGCGATTGCAAACGAACATCATTCGTGAGCCTTACATTTGATATTGTCTATTGCTTTTATACTATTGTATTTTACATGTTTTATTCATACCGTAATCCTTTGGTGCTGTAAAGTATTAACTTTTTTAACCATAAATCTTTGAATCCTTGAATCATTGTATTAGGCACGCGTTTTATAATACTTGCGCAACTGTTATTTCCATCATTTGTTTTATCTACTTTTCCGTTATAGTGGCGAACCTTGAGAAAAACGCTCATCAATACTATTGGGACTCATCATATTAGAAACTCCACAGCGCAGAGCGACAAAACTCGTCCTGCGACTATCAAATTATCCATACGAAACGCGACTTAAATTATTGAATTTGCATTCGGCTGAATACAGACGGAAACGAGGAGCACTTATATTCATTTGGACAGTGCTTAATCAAACAAATCATCCTTGCGGTCATTTGTTTCATCTTCCCCATAACACACATCTGCGAGGTCACCAATTAAAACTTTACCAACAGCATAGCAGGTTGAACTGCCGCAAATATGCATTTTCCGTTCGCAATGTGCAACTGTGGAATAGTTTACCTACTCATGTGGCACAATCTGGAACTGTTGAAGTTTTCAAAAAATCACTAGATATCCACATGGAAAAGTATGTTTTTATGTTTGACAATAATCTAACAATATTTTGATATTTTTTTACCATCCGACCCGATGTACATTTTTGTGGGTCTTGTAAAGCATAGCTTTTTACCTGCATATAATCTATGAATAAATCTATGAATACATGGCAAAGTTGAAAAGATTCGTTTTACTTATGCCGTCTTCGATCGCTCAACATTGACCAAAACTTGTTTTTCACTTCAAATCTCAAATATTTTTTTAGAAAATGTTGTCTCGTTCACGAGTTATTTTTCTGCACTTCTTTCACATGTTTTCTTGTTGATCAAACCTTGTATCAGAATTATTGCACACGCAAGCACTTTTGCTTACAAATAAATCATGCAAAATGTCAGCAGATAAAACTATTCTTGTGATCTAAGCATCAAATTCATCCTCAGAGATGTCTTTCAATCGCGGCACCACAATTTATTCACACAGCAAACTTTGTCGAAGAATCAATCTGAACATATTGCATTCCAAATCGTCTCTATACTGTTTATCTTTCAGTTTATTTGTCTCAATATATCTTTGAAGAAAGCAACATGTTATTTAACAAGTAAGCTGGAATTTATTCTGATAATATGTTATTAATATTTTTGAACAAGCATTTGTATACTGAATATGTGTGTGAATTTCGTTTCTGTGATATTTTTCAAAGCTCAATTTCCTAACCTTATCTAATAAAACGTCTGCATTCTTATTATTGAGAATACTTATCCACAGATCAATAGCAAGCCTTTGGATATATTCTTTCACTTAGTGTCATGAGACACCGAAGAACGGAGCATGTTTAAACAAGATTCGCACTTGTATGTCAATCATTTAGCCATTCATCCATTTTTGTTTGGATGTGAAAAATGTACTCATTTAAAAATCTGGCACGGTTTGTTGTATTAGTTCGAATGCTACTTGTGGTGAAATCTGTGTGACAATGGATAACAATCACCACTCATAATTTAAGCCCGAAAAAACAGACTCGGTAAAATACTGTCTTCTCATAACGCAAAGCATTCTCCAACAATTTGGTAGTTCTCGACCCGATTCCGTTAAGCAAGTAAGGAGTGGTGTAATTCAGCGTATAATCCCAGAGAGGCTGAAATGTTGTTGAGTTTCTCGTGAACTTCGCTCCTAACTGCGATCTCAAGTCTATTATGTCGTTGGTCAAACGCAATCGCAATATTAAAATCACTTTTTTAATTATTGAACAAGAGGAATTAAATTGGATTGAGAAAAATACAAAATGGTATGGGCACGTGCTCCCCACGTCTGGTTGCAGAAGCAATTGTATGTTACGAATTGCAATGCGAATATTTTGGGTGAACTTGTCTGAATACGCATGGCTGATGATTTTCTGTAGGCTGGAGCAATAGTTGGATGTTATTCAACAATTTATAATTCCTGGGATTTCTGTGGTGAAATTTTCTCGGTTTGGTGGACTGACCAGGATTATTTCTAGTCTATTTTGTGGATTTCTAAATAGTTAATTTAACGTTATCCATTTTGGCGACGTTTAGAGCTGTTGGCTGTTTTTCTACTATGAAAATTTTATGACAATTGAACAGGAAAATAAAATATTTTATGTT
This sequence comes from Atriophallophorus winterbourni, assembly GCA_013407085.1. Classification (NCBI taxonomy): domain Eukaryota; kingdom Metazoa; phylum Platyhelminthes; class Trematoda; order Plagiorchiida; family Microphallidae; genus Atriophallophorus; species Atriophallophorus winterbourni. Next base: position 50,013 of record JACCGJ010000476.1, on the reverse strand, counting down.
TTAAATTTGCGTTAATCTGAATGTACGCTCAGGCTACATGAGGTAATATTCTCGAATAAATTAAGGTTTAGTTCAATATTTTTCAAATTGTTTCATTATTTAAGTTGTAGACCATCATAGCGAGAGAAATTTTCACACGAATGTAGGGCATGCATATTGCTGTTGCTAAATAAATCACGCAGCCAACAAGTTAGTTTTAATGATGTAAAATTAGTTGTGAATCCAATACACATGTGATTGAACTGAATGGTCGTACCAAACTTATTCAACAGTGGCATACAAGCGCAACCTGATAACCATTTCTCCACTGCTTCAAGCGCATGTGTATCCTGATCCTACTGTCCCTACCTGATGTGTGCAAACAACACGTAGCCGGTCGTGGGATATGTGTGTGAGATTGAAATGCTTGCAAATGAGCATTTTTGTTCATGATCATGGGTTTAACGTCAATCTACATGTGTTTATACACATGTGATTGAACAGGTTGGTCGTTCCAAATGTACCCAACAGTGGCATACAAGCGCGACTTGTTTGTGAGTTTTCACTTTTACATCGGAAAATTGAATAAAATTAAAAAACGTTTATCCTTGTACGAGCCTAACTTTTAGTTAAAGAGAAATTTATTATCGTTGTTGATTTATTTGGAATATTATCAACACAGTAGCGTGAACTTTAAACGAATCAACCGTCAAATAAGCTCTCAGCTCTCGCGCTACATCGGTTTATAAAAGTTAATCCGCATTTCATCGACTGTTGTCCAATCTGACCATTGAAATCCACATTAGTCATAAAAATGCTCTACCGAATAACATTCATAAGACATTCAGATTAAAGAGACAAGTAACGAAATTTTAATCACATGAGTATCCATGATGATGTCATTCCGTTATGAACCGTCGTGATCGAATCAGTGAATATTTCAGAGGAATTGGCACTAATGAGTAGTCTCAAAAATCAATAAAAGCGTTTGCAAGCCAAAGTACACAAGTTAAACGTTAATAACGTTGAACATATGTTTATGACAAACATGATGTTAGAAATTATGACTGCTAATGCAAAGAAATTTGATTGCAATCGGTTAGAGTAGTTTTTGGGTAACGTTTCACATTTGACACAGAAGCTTCGTCAGACCAAGGGTGATCGTCAGGACAGGGAACATGATTAAGTAGTAGTCAACCCACCACCACTTATTTGACCTTACCGCTAAACAGCATATAGTACGGCTACAGTGTGTTACGTCTCGTGGGAATGACGTGGGAATGATCCTGGTCTGACGAAGCTTCTGTGTCAGAAGTGAAACGTTACCCAAAACTACTCTAACCTATTGCACCCAAATTTCTTGGCATTATGAATACACGATCGGTCCCAAACATAGTCCAATCGATTTATGACTGCTAATGTTGTTCATTTTAACATTGTTGAAATTGCTTGTGCCATCGACGAAATCAGGGTGATCAAATCACAAGAATAATCCAGTTCCATCTACGTGAATTAACCCCACCTGTCCTCTCAATGCTAAGGCAGCTAATATAAATGAATGAATTGCACGCGAATACTAACAGAAAATATTTCCTAATAATAATGTTCAAATAGAATTATTTGCTGGTTTAGTTGTACGATGTGTTTTTACACGATAAGTTTTCATGCGAGTCGATGATTCTTGGGTTACATTTCGTACTTGCATGTTTTGAGTTCAAACACATACCACGACCGAATTTTTCTCGTTTGCACTTATCAGTCCACTACAGCACATTTAAGATTAACATGTCTTGAAAGCATGCTGTTGAGGCAAATAGCCTTAACTTTGAATCCAGTGTAAAATTTTGATGACAAGACAAATTGGTTGAATATATTCTCCATATAGTTATAGTAAATGAGTTATGTTCGAAATTAACCCAAATTTGTGCCTTCTCATCTCATACACATCTTTCGACTAGTTTTTTGTTGTTTTAGTCATCTGGTAACTGCACTGGGATCAGGTTTGTCATGTATCAAAACCATGCTGTTATAATGAACAAACGGAAACATTGAGGTGCTGTGTATGCACTGATCGTGTTTGAGCAGTACGATCAAGATCTGTATAACTTGAAAAAGCGGTGAAATACTGAAACTCTCTAACAATCAAGTTAATGATAGATAAGTTTGGCTGGGCCTATCTTGATCACATGTAAACCGACATGTGATAAAACATAAGCTTGAACAAACTACTAAAATTTGCATGTTTTTTTATTGAACACAGCACGACGATGCAAGAATGCACAATCTTTACAAACACGTTTAACTCTTATGGAAGTTTCGTAAAGCAAATACTATTGAAATATATCTATTTTAATTGTTAATGAAATCATACAACTCTCGGATGGTTTTGAGCTGTTTGCACTCAACTTGAGTTAACAGTCAGATGAGCTTACTCGTTACTTAAAACCATGGCAAAATATCCCAGAAAGCTAGAAAAATATTGCTAGGGTTGATTAAAACGGCTAGACCATCCGGTTTACATAAATGGTAAAATGATGTGCACGGGGTACAATTAATGGATTTGCAAAAATAAAAGTATTTTTACGCTATTTGATATGACGATATCGAGGATATGTTTCGTTATGTTTTGCACATATAATCAGGACGTAGTGATCGGGTCCTCTTGTTTGTAATCATATAGAAATCGCAAACAGATTGAAATTTAGCGTCACTCTCAACTAAGGCTGGTAAACAATATGAGCAAATTCATACAAACGCATATGGGTATGGGGCGAATGTCAATTGGTTTAAACAAAATTAACAAAATCTCCATGCTTAGAATTGGAAAATATTGAAATGTTTATGCTCAACGCTAAAGCACACTTCCCGTACATTTTGAATATTCCGGGTAAGCAGACCATGCGATCTTTCTGCACATGATGTGAGTTGTTGATAAATGCTAAAACGGACTGGCAATGTCAATCTGACATTCACGTGTGGATGAATTTATACCAACGCGCATGAAATGTATACATGGTTTTATGCGTTTAGATTCTATACAAAATTTAACATTTTGTGCTGTTTTGACGCGTCACTGAATTGTAATACGATCAGAAATTGTATGGTGTGAAATCTTAAAGTGACGGTAAAGATTAAAATGAATTTTATCCGGCTGGCACGAACATCTTCTCTAAATACAACGAAAGACACTTTTGATGTAGTGATATCCATAAGGTAGATAACAATTTCATATAGTATTGCTTTTCGATAAAAACACTACGAATGTTTTCGGACTGTTTGCTGTCAATATGTAGAAACAAAAGATCAGTATCTAGATAACTTGCATCCATGAAAAAAATGTAAAATATGCATTTAATTTGAAGACACTGGTAGTTAAGTCTTGTAAAACTATTTTGTATAATCACATATAAACACACACGAATAGAGTGAAACGCACGAGATTCAAGAGTATTCATACTCTTCTTTCACAAATACGCTACGAACAATTTTATGTTGTCAAAACTCATCAAGTATGGAGAGTTTGTTCAATATCCATATGCCGCAAAACCGATTTGGAATGCTCAACTAGGCTGGAACTTCGAGAACATTGTTTATTAAAGTTCACGATGCAAATTTGTGCAGTAATTTGTAAAAACGAAATCGTAGAGATGTAAAGTGCGCTTGCGAGATGTATTAAACATGAGCTCTCGAGGCAAAACGCAGAACACCGGCATCCGGCACAAAACAAGCGCAGGATTTTTGAGGTTAATGAAAATATAAATCAGAACATTTTTCGTAATGACACTGTTTTTCCAACGGATATTCTGTGTTAGAAGCGAAATGTTAGTACAAACTGCTCTCGCCACATAATCGTAGTTGTCCACGATAATGGAGTCCCTAGCTATCTGAAATATATATCAATTATCTTTATCAATATCACTGATATTATTACTCGCTCAACACTATGAGTGTCAAGTTCACAAATTCAAAGTAACTCAAAGTTTTATTGCTCTTAAAAGCAAATACTTTACATTACCCATAGATTAAAAGTATAGGAAATGCGTAGAAACAACAATGATGTTTTGTCAATATGGAAATTTAGCTCATGTATTCGGGTGAAAGGTTGGATTAGGTCAGTATGTACTTGTCAAGTTCAGCTTAAAACATTTTATGGCTTGATGCAAAAATTATATGTGGGGACAGAAAGTTCAAAACGTACTTGGACAGCAAAGAATAATCTTCTACAATTTGATCTAGACTGTGGAACAGGTGTTCAAACGGGTGATTCACTGTATGAAGAATGTTCAACAGCAGGATAAATTCACTCCTTACACGGAGGTATGAAAATTCAAAATGGTTCTGAGACGCAGTCCTCTCCTCGTATGGCCTGTTGTATAGTCCGGTCGCCAGTTTTGCAGCGCAGTGGTATACGTGCTTCAGTAAATCCACGTTCTTTGTAACAGTGGGAACCATGCTTGAACTGTGTACTCAATTGTTGGCCTGATATTTGTGTTAATTATCCATGATAGTATCTGCATTGTGAAACTGCCGAAGATCCTTTGAGTAAGGCTAAGCTTTAGCAGGAATTTTTCTATACCACTATCGTGAAGACTTTAAGTTTCTGCTAATCCATACACCAATGTCATTATCTTGCGTAACCCGTGGAAGTTTCTGATCTCCCAGAGACTATGGAAATTCGAAAGATGTACAGACGTTTAAAATTTTACATGTTTGGATGTTGAATTGTAGGCAGTTTTGTAATGACCACGTATGAAGTGCATGATCAATATGTCTAAGTTAACACAATAGCAAATTAGGATGATATAAAACATAAAACTCTAAAATCACTAAAGAACTTCCCTTTAGAGCGTCGGAAGTTTAAAAAACCGCTCGATATCAGCAGAAGTATTGTGAGATGGTTTCCAGGTCAGTGGACAGTTTGGTTAGAACGTGTGTAAGAATAGAAACCGGGAGCTTTCAAGCATTATTATAGAATAGATCAGCTGTTGAAATTGTCCTTCCGCTTTTTGACCGTTTGACTCTACGGCCTGATCGGGCTTGTCGCAATGTATCTGGATTGGCAGAGAAGTCACAAACCATGGAAAAATTCGAATCGCAAAATGAACTTGTTTGTTACGGTATGAACTAGAAGGTAGATACTGTTTAAGTTCATGGTTCTTCTATTGAGCGAGTGTTAATTGCTTGAGATCGAATGGAGGTTGGTTGACTGCATGTATCTACATGCGGGAAAATGCGTTTGCGACTGTGTTAGATGATCCAGATAGATAGCGAATGTTGATCGTAAATTGTGAGATATAATCCAAGTGACGTATTTCTGGAGGAAAATATCCATCCAAATGCTGCAGCAAGAGCAAACATTAGGGGCTTGTGATCAGTATATACTGTGAAATCACGGACGTCAATCAAATGTCTGAAATGTCGTATCGCATAAAATATAGTCAATAACTCATGACCGAACTTACTGTATCGAGTTTGAGCTGGTTGAATACGAGGAGAAAAGAAAGCGAGTGCAGTGTTGATATTGTCTACTTCTTGTTGAAGGACTGCTCTGACTGATGCTTGTGATGTGTCTGTAGCGAGAGCCAACCGAGCATTGGGGTTCGTTGATAGTTAAGTTAGTGAAGTAACTTCGTTTAGAGCAGATGTGAATTGCTCGAATAATTTGATGGCTTCGTTAGTCATTTTAAATTCACGTTATTTCCCAGATTACAAGTCGATCAATGGCTGTAAAATCGAGGCACCATGTTGAATAAAACGTCTATAATAGTTGACTTAACACAAAAAACCTCTGACTCAGCTGATAGAGCTAGGACATTGATAATTTTGGAGAGCTAATAGCTTTTAAGGTAGCGGTTTTATAAAAAAACTATAAATTTGGTGTCCAAGAATTTTAACAGAACTTACACCAAACAGACATTAATTATGATTAACTACAATGCCGTAGTGGAATAGACGTTGAAATACTTCACAAAGGTGTTCAAAAGGTTTAGTGGCATTTGCGCTAGCGATTAGGATATTATCAATGTACACGTCTTCGAAAGATAGACCGAGGTTAACTTGGCCCATGAATCTCTGGAAAGTCTGTGCAGCATTGCGTAGACCAAATGGCATTCTGAGAAATTCGAAAAGACCAAATGGAGTGGGGATTGCAGTTATGGGATTATCTTCGTCAGCTACGGGAATTTGAAGATGTGCGCGTTTTAAATCCAACTTCGAAATCACATATTTTCCGTGAAGAGACGGTAAGAAGTCATGGATGAGCGGAATAGGATATCGATCTGGGATCGTTAGACGATTCAAAGCACGATAATCAGCACATGGGCTCCAGGAGGTACGGTTTATTCTTTTCGACTATATGCATAGGTGTGGCCCAAGGTGAATTTGATAGACAGATTATTCCGAGTTTATTCATAAATTCGAATTCTCGTTTGAAAAACTTCGAGTTTGTTAGAAGTCAGCCTGCGTGGTCAACTGAAAACCGGGGGTCCAAGGGTTAAAATATGGGGTTTGATGTCATGCTTCAATGGAGTGTCGTGTGTACAGGGTTTGAATATATAAAAAATTCCCTCATGAGATAAACATAATTCGGTGCAGTATCGAGAATAAGGACTCGAATATTTTTTGGGTGAATTACACAAATGCCGATGGCATTAATGTTGGTGTCATTGTCAATGAGATTTCTTGTACTTAGAGTCTGAGAGGAAATCGGTTCAAAGGATATGAGTTTTGACGTTAACAACAATAAAAATCCATCGAAATATACGTCGTAGACCGAGGTCGATGATGATGTGATCGTTGGCTGTATATGTTTATTCGAGTACCGTTGGCCGCTTATAGGATCAATGAAGAGTGGTTTCTGCGTTCTCAGTTTGCGGGTGGGATCTCACTCATTTTACCTCACGTGTCGATCAGAAAACGCATCTTTGTTGAATCATCAATGAGGCAGAATAAGCGAAAGGTATTATTGCCAGAAAGTGCTGTCGCTTCCACTGCCTGGCTTCGCGATTTCCCTGGTTGTGGTGTTGTGTTTTGAAGGTGCATGTGGACGTGCAATGAATAACTTTCGCTCTGAAACGGCGATGATAGTAGCACACTCCTGATGTTAGTGTTTAGCAGTGTGATCTAGTGTTCGAATTGCCGTTCTGTCTACTGTGAGAACGGCTTCGACTTCTGTTTAAACGCTGGATTAGTAAAGTCGCTTCGCTCATTTGTGCTTTCAAATCAACTATATCCTCATTTAAATCAACGCTGGAATATCAAGTAGTGGAAAGGCGTTGACTGACCGTGCAGATTTTTGTGTTACGAGAGATGTCATAGACTTCATCTGCAACTTGAGAAGGCCTGTCTAGGCTAGTATCATTTCCCATAATAACCAGAACTCTGCGCAAATCGTCCATCAAACTCTTGAACCAGATCTGTCGTAGTGCTCGTTCATCAAACTTCTCTGTCTTCTGTAAGTGTAACAAATAGCGTAAATGCTGTGGAGGTATTCGATCACTTAGCTCAGCGCTGGATAACAGTTTTCGCAAGTTTTGCTCATTAGCAGCAACTTATCTGGCTATGGTCGTTAGAAGCATTCCAACAACGCAATTGTAGCGTGTGTGTTACGTTTCAACACGAAATGACTCGAATAGGACTTTGATTTGCGCAAACCAAAGAATTGAATTTGTCGTGTCAAAGGCGGATAACGTGAATTAATTGATAAAACCATCTTCCTTCTTATCCTTGTTATTTGTATTATGATTCACAGTGTGTATCATGCTCACCAATTTGATGTTGATTGTGAGACTGTGTGGGTACGAGGTATATCCATATACAATTTTGACACCGAGACAAACACAGAAGAACGAAGACCGCGCGCGACAAAGAGTGTATTGTTATTAATGAGTGTGTTGATTATGTACAAATGGTATTTGACCAATAAATATTGTTGACTAAGTTAACGTAAAGAGAATCGATGCAATGTGAGTGATAACGATAAAAAGAAATCAATAGATTATTATGTCGCTATCGGTAATCGAAATGAAATGACCATGAAAAAATTGTGTAAGTGCAAACTTTGTTGTCACTGTTTTGACTTGTTAGGGTAGATATTCTTTTCCCTTTGTGTGAGATCAGTTGTACGGTCACTGCGACTGTTTTACCAGATAATTCGCATCAAATATATTGCGACGCGTTCAATTACGAACTTCGCAAATTTCTACTCTGAGCCGATAATCGATTGATACGCTCCTATCTGTTTTCATTGAATCTCTCTAAACCCAAATCCAACGATCAGATGACCTTGACCTCAATTTTCTCCTGATGTCTGGACCAAAGTAAACTAAGCGTGATTTCTGTAAAATTTCAACAAAAGGGTTATATGCGGCATCGAAATGTTTCTTATGTAATATTTGCTTTATTATGATGAATAAAAATTGCGAAAATTTTTGAATAAAGAAACAGTTGTCAGCAAATCTAGAAAATCGCGTCAATTACTTTGAAAACTGTTCTTCAAAATTCAGGGAAACATTGAAGCTGATAGTAAATAACCAAGATAACTCAATAAATAATGAAACTCAGCGATAACTAGAACGTCGTTCCAACATGACTGAGCGATCGCGAGCTCTCTATTACAAACATGACTATGTTTAGAATAGACCGCTCTAGAACAGGTGGTGAAGTAGCTGTTTACCACCACGAAAGTTTATACAGCATGGTAATTTCAGACGCTCATCTTGAACTGTAATATATTATATTCTAAAACTCGAATCAGGAGACAGTTGCATCGTTGGTGTATTTCACCGTTCAAAATCATCATCGGATGCGCATAACGTACAACTCTTAAAATCAAGGCAGTAATTTGAAAAACAGCGCAATTCGCAATTATTGATTATGGGAGACTTCAATCTGCCTCAACTATATCACTGAGTAGATCATCAACCACGATTACTAGACGACAAATTTCGCGAACTGTTCGATTACATCCCTCGGTATAATCATGTTTCCAAATATGCTCGGCAGCGATATTTGGAACAAACATCTTTTCTAGACATAGTATTAACCTCTGAAGTTACGATAAAAATTTTATGTTATAAATTCAACCAGTTATGCAGGAAACTTCAATCTATAATGGTTGGCGTAGTGGAAGGTTACATGGAGGGGATAAGAGCCAGTTTAAGGGGTCATCGCTGATCGTCCTTGGTTGTGTCGGTGGAGTCGAATGGGTTGCTTCTTGTAATAAGGTTTCAGAACTCAGAACTCAGAAAATTGTATGGTAGAAAAAGCATTAAGCTTAACAATAACCATAGGATGACAAGGTATATGGAACATATAAAAATATATATTAAAGAAATATAAAATATCTCAAAAATCAATGGGGACATTCGAATACCGCATGGTTCGTCATAAACTCATCGAGTTTGGAAGCGAAAACCTCAACAGATTCTGATTGTGTGATTTCTTCAGGCAAATAGTTCCAAGTGAAACAAATTCTTACGGAGAAAAAATTACGACGTATATCCAATCGAGAATGCGGAATGCTTAAAGCCTTTGAATGTGTTCGTGTTCGAGTAAGGTCATTGGGCTTTAGCAAGTGTTTAAGGGGATGGTTTACAGAATGCAGGATTTTGAAGGTCAACATAAGGTCACTACGTATCCGCCGTTGGGTAAAATCGTGTAGGTTCAGTTTTAACATTCGCTCTGTGAAAGGCAAATTTCTGTACCGGGAGACCAACTTTGTAGCACGATGATAAATCCTGTCGAGTAGTTCGATATCCTTCCTCAGCCATGGTGCCCAGGCTTGGATGGAATATTCCATAACAGGACGTATATACGTGTTAATTACCCGGGGTAGGGTTTCGGGCGTAAAAATCCGGAATATTCTTTTGAGAAGACTCAAGATACGGGCAAGCTTTATTGTACACCATCCGGCAATGCTGTCCAGGCTTAAGGTTAAACGAAACCCAGATACCCAGATCTTTTTCTGCTGTGGTCCAGACGAGATCTTGCGTGCCAAGCTGATACGTGTGGTGCAGAGATTTCCCAAGCTGCAGCATTTTACATTTCGCAGGGTTAAATGGTAACTCATTTAACTGGGACCAACGAAATAAGATGCTTAGATCCCGTTGTAATGCCATACAGTCATTAACAGACCTGACACGTTTCCAAATTTTAATATCATCGGCAAATAGTATCAAGTTGCATCCAATATCCTCTACTATATCGTTCATATACACCAAGAATAGAAGAGGTCCAAGCACCGAGCCTTGCGGAACTCCACTCGTGACGTCTATTTTTCTAGATAAGGTGCTGCCAACGCGACTTGGACGTGTCTATCAGTAAGATAGTCCCTTATCCAATTCAGCAATATTCCCGTTATTCCATAGGATTCGAGCTTTTTAATTAAGATGTCATGGTTGACTCTATCGAAAGCTTCGGAAATATCGATGTAGCAAGCATGTACAGCCTCACCTTCGTCTAGTGCCTTGGTCCAATCCTCGAACGTTGTAAGAAGGTTAGATAAACAGCAACGACCTCTTCGAAAACCGTGTTGTGCTGCGGTCAAAATATTTTGGTTTTCAAAATGTTCTCTTATGCGCGCAGTCACAATGCGTTCCATTAATTTGGAGATCACAGGAAGTAACGTTACCGCTCTATAGTTTGCTGTGTCTGAACGGCTACCGCCTTTATAAATAGGAGTTAGCATCCCTGCTTTCCATTGCGGTGGTATTTTTCCTTCATTTAAGCTGAGATTGAATATGCGAGTGAGAGGAGCAGTCAAAGCAACTAGACACCTGCGAAGTACGGCGGGGTAATTTTGTCTGCGCCAGGGGACTTCTTTTCGTTCAGTCGACAAAGTTCCCGCCCAACCATGTATTCGTTGATAGTCATTTCACTTAATAATTCGAAATGTGGTGAACTTTATGAAAGTTGATATGGTATACAACGCTTGGGATTGAAGAAAATGAGTAAAACGTTGCTAAAGCGTCGGCGGTATCTTGGGCAGTGTGGGTCAATCCATGAGGTGTTAGTACAGAGAATACACCTGGTTTGATCTTTGATCGTTCATTTACTATCTTGTAGAGAAGCTTAGGATTCTTTTCCATTCTCTTAAGCAAGTTCCATTGGAATTGCATGCGATCTTCTCTTACAAGAGTAGTGACTTGATTCCGTATCTTACAGAATCGTTTCCAAGTTTCTTCCGTACCAAACTTCTTATGAGTTACCCAAGACTCTCGCTTAACAGCTAACCATTTCTTCGTTCTACTCCGACTAACAAACTGGTTGTTGTAGCTGCATTTGTGTGGTACAAAAATCGAGTTTTCGTAAATCTTCGAATTGAGATAATTTAGAAACGAATTGTAATATGAGCCAGGATCCATTGAATCAAACTCATGAGTGTGTGCATCCCGGAGACTGATATTTAAGGATTCAAATTGTATTTTCCTTATGACTTTCGTCTGTTTACACAATCGTTCCGCACTACATACATAATCAAACCAAAGCACAACATGATCACTCTTCCCCAGTGGTGCCAGGTATTGTATACCCTCTACTGCGGTTGCCTCAGGCGTTAAGACAAGGTCAAGGGTTGAAGGTTGGTCAAGAGCCCGCCAGCGAGTTGGCTGGTTAACGTGATTGTGTAGTGAAGCAAATTCTATAACCTCCTTGAATTTATGTTCAAACGAATGCAGGGAGTGCTCACCTCTCGAAAACAGATGCGGGAGATTAAATCGCCAATGATCAGCAATAGCATATTCTGGCATCTTGTGATGTGTTGCAATGATTCGATGAGCTTATCATTGTATGAGCTTTCGGATGATGGCGAGCGGTAAATGATGCCGATCGTACATTCATCTCCATTGACTAGTTTTACTGAACACCACATCGTATCGGGAAGGCTGAGGTCAGGATGATCGATGACGTTACACTGCGCTAAACGTTCGTGATAGTAGACTGCAACTCCACCACCGGATCTTCGATCACGATCGCGACGAAGTAGTGACATTTTCGGAATCAAAAGCTCAGCATCAGTCATGCAGGGCTGGAACCAAGTCTCTGTAACTGCAACCAAATCGGGTGAAAGTCTATCCCAAAGCTCACATAGTTCAGCTAATTTGTTAGTTAAACACTGAGCATTTGTATATATGCACCTGATCGTATTTGTCTTACACAATGTCGAATCGTGTACTGTAGCTATTGGTCCGACTCGCGATGAGCCGGACCCTTTTCGTTTTTTGGGGTAACATTTGAACTGTCAATAAAAAGATTGCAATCAGGCTGTGGTTGCGATGGTTCTCTGGGTTTCAGTGAGGGAACACGCTTGGGCACACTTAGTCGCACGTCTGGTGGAAGTTTTGAGCGGTTAGATTTCCAGTCGGTGTTCATAGCGATAGCCATTTCAGTCGTTAGAAAAGTGATTTTCAGAGGACTGGGCCCATTGCCTTTGTAGTTGGAGGATCTGGGTATTCTAAAAGTATCTACGACAATGGAATCACGAGATCCAATAGCATCGGCAATGTATAACCATTGCTTCAAATCATGTTTCTTTGATTCCGATGCTGATACTACATCAACATTTTCGGGGACACCGAGGAATATTAAACTACGTGAAGTAGAGTGGTCTCGACGAGTGGATTGACCTTTCCTTTCCCACCAAGGTATGTCAGCTTGTACTCTGCAGGTCAAACCGGGACAAGCACCGAGTAGATACGCATTGAGGATGACTTCTTCCATTTCAGATTTATTTCGCAATGTCACCCTTAATAGGCGCGGCCGGTCTACGTGAGGGGAGTCTTTATGCCGGGTTAAGCGCATCATTGATGTAGGTACCAAAGCTTTCAAGCCCATGTGTGTACAGAGCTTAGTCCATTCATTGAGCTCATGTGCTTTTCTTGCTGAAAAAAGTGAATCTGTCGATTCCGGGATATTTGTGCAGATTACACTGAGAGCGATATCTGTCTTAGTAGAATGAGCGGTAACATTGCTTTTTTTGGGAGGCTCGGATCTAGCAACTAGACGACGGGGAGTTCTGGACAAAGTGTTCACAATTTTACCAGATGAGGACCTAGGTAAACAGGTTTCAGTAGGTCCATCTTCATTACTTTCGGATGAGCTATCAACACATTCAGTTAAGGGAGCAGTTATTGGTGTAATTTCCTTTTCCTTTTTGTCTTGAGCAACATTTATTTCGGGTCGAATTGCGTTGGCAAGTGTATCTACCAAAAGCGGTTTAAATGTTTCCTCAAGTTTTCGATAGCAATTTTCCAAAATCTCTATTCGAGATTCCAGCTTTGCCTCGTGGGGAGGATTTGTAGTCGTATCTATAGGCTGTTTACTTCGACATGCACAACATACGTAGCAAACACCGGGTAAATCAACGTTGTTATTAAAACATATCAATTCTTTCGTTTCGGCTTTATCACATTTAGTATGTATTTTACTCAAACAGCCAAAACATTCAACAACGTTGGATTTGGCGCATACCCCTTTGTTACAAATTTGACACACATCACGTGCTTCCTTCTTTATCTGGGTCATCGAGGTCATCCTTCGCGTCATTGTTACAATTTAACGAGTGATGAGTCAGTGCACTTAGCGGTGCAGTTGTTTATCGATCGGTAGGTACTGGTGCAGTGAATGCGTTGGATCGGAGTAATGCGATCCAATCGGTAAAATACAAACGAGTTGGATAAAAGTGGTGCGGTTGAACGTGTTTCAATCTGATAGTGTCGAAAAAAACTATCCGTCAATTCGAAATGATGTGATCCTCTCAGCAGTATTCGAACAGGAACAATATTCTGAATCGCCAAGGATATCGCACGCGTCGGTAAAATTGGGTTAAAACTTGAAAATTTGAATTTTCAAGAATTCACGTTGTTCGAAGTTGAAATGGGTATGTTCCGAAAGAGCAAATTGAGACGAGTTCAATGATATATGAGCCGTCCAGTTCAGGCAACAATGTGAGGTTAAACAAGTATGTGAGAGGCGTACACAAAGTATAAGCACATTTTTTAAGAATCAACGGGGTAATTTCGTCAGCTCCGGGAGATTTTTTCGTGTTGAGATTCAGCAATGTGCGGAGGACACTCTCCGAGGTAGTAGTTAGTTGTTGTGAAACATTTTCGGGTGAGATGACGGGAGTCAAGGGACAGGTAACGGTGTTTCGTGGGCTGAAGACAGTAGAGAAGAAATGGGCTAGAACTTTGGCAGATTGCAATGCTGTGGTTGTTGTTCCATCGCGTATCTTTAGAGCAGCAACTCCTGGTTTTATCCTTGACCGGTTATTTATGATCTGGTAAAGAATTTTGGGGTTGGATTCCATTCTGTTGAGTAAATGATTTTGATAATTCAGTTTGTCATCAACAACAAGTTTGTTTACCTTATTTCTCAGCAAACGGTCGATGAACTCGCTATGTAGCATTTTGCAAGGTCAACCATTTTCGTGTTCGGCTTCTCAGCTTAAATGTATATATAGTTTTTTGCACCTTTGGAACAAGTTGAGAGTGCATTTCAACGGCAAATTGAAGTTCGGTTATCATCCACTGCCACTGATTGTGCACGTTGTCGGACTTAAGACCAGGGTCTGTGGCGTTCATAAGAGTAGATTTAAGTTGTGGAAAGTCAATTTTTCTAATCACCTTGTTGATATCACTTGTTCTGATTGCCTGGCAAATATAGTCAAACTTAATAACTAAGTGGTCACTTAGTCCTATTGGAGCTTCATAAGTGAGACTTTTGATCACGTGCTCTTTATTTGTCAGTACTAGGTCCAAGATAGACGGCGTATCAGTACCACGAAATCGGGTATTGTTGAAAATATGGTTGTAGAGTGGAATTTCTTCTAGCAACTGTTGAAATAAAGCATTTAAGGAATTTTCTGGATGAACTGAATTTCCCTTAAAGTTCGGCAGATTAAAGTCTCCGATCAGTAGAAGTCTGCCGCGCTATATATATATATATATATTTGCAAGTAATGCTGAATTGTAGGCCTTGTCGGCTGACGGCGAACGGTAAATCACACCCAATATGCATTTTCCCCCTGCTGTTACATTCAGCGAACACCATAATGTGTCTTGCAGTTGTAAATCGTCATCAGTGATCTCTTGGCAGAGCAGTCTCCGAATGTGGTAAAGCGCAACACCACCTCCTCGAGTCAGGCGATCGCGACGAAGTAGAGACATACCTTCAATGGCAACTTCATTGTCTATTAAAGTTGGATGAAACCATGTCTCAGTTACAGCAATCACGTCTGGCGAGTGTGTGGTATTTAGTTCAGTCAATTTGTGTAGTTCGTTTGTCAAGCATTGGGCATCCGCATACAAAAATTTGACAGTCGGTGTTAACAGCAAAGACGGTTTATTTGAGCAGGTAATTTGAGTACGTGTCAAAGATGGTGGGTAAATTACATCACTGAGTAATGACGGGGTGTAAACCGAAGTTATTGGTCCGGCTTCTTTTGATGGTAAAACATGTGTGCGTCTTATTGGTCGCCGACGGCTAGAATCGACTATTAGTTTTCGGTGTGAATTGCTCAGTCCGACTCGATTTGAGCCGGACCTACGACGTTCTTTGATGCATTGATTTCCTCGATTTGGATGGAAACGCTGCTATCTGCTTTCTCCAAACGGGAGAGTGTTTGACTTGGTTTGGGTGAACTAAGTCTAACATCCTTGGGTAATATTCGTTTCCCTTTCGTCCATTCAAACCTTACTATTTCGGCCATAGCGCTGGCCGAAAACGTAATCTTCAGAGGTCTTGGTCCACCCCCCTTATATTTTAGCGACAAAGGTACTCGAAAAGTGTGCACAACAACGCCATTACAAATATCGAGAGAACACGCAATGTAGCGCCATTGTTTGACGTCGTGCTCTAGGGTTTCCTGATTCGATGCTCTGGAACTATTTTCTGGTACACCAAGTAGAACTATACTTCGCGATACCGTTTGTTCCCTGGCGTTTAAGCTTCCCTTCCTTTCCCACCATGGTACATCGGGATATATGCAGCAGTTTGAGTCGGAATCTGACTTGAGTAGTTATGCATTCAGCAATACGTTCTCGATATCAGCATCGCATTTTAGTGTTACCTTGAGCAAGCAAGGTTGACCAATATGAGGTGAAGTTGAATTACGGGTTAGACGAGTCATTTTGTCTGCGTTTACGTGTTTAATTTTCATTAGGTGACACAGAGTTTCAGAGTTTGCCGAACGATTTGCGCAAAGCTCTGGTTATAATGAAAAAAGACAGTAAACTAGACAAGTTGCAGATACAGTCTATGACATCTCGCGTAACACATCAATCTGCAAGGTCATCCAACACAATTCCACCCCTTTTACTTCCAGTGCAGATTTGAACAAATAAAGTTTTCTTTTTCTTCTTCTTCTTCTTAAATACAATACCTAAATTATCAATAAAATAAATTTTTATTCTTCTCTAGTTAACTGTTTCCTTTTGGTGCTCACATCCCCATCCCTACACACCACTACCCTGTCATGGTTTTTAGCTGTTAGCCATCTTGTCAGTTGGAGACAGTAGATCAGTCCAGTTAGAGCCCTTTGAAACAGAAATAGTAAGCGGTAAACACAGTTAAACTTGTATGCCACTGTATCTAGGGTTCTTACAAAGCATCCACGATGTTCCAAATGCGTGATCTTACTGTCTCACCTGGCGATAGCATTCACCCGAACCGGTATTTAGTTTGTACGGAATGAGGTATGTGATCACCACATACATTGAGGTTCTTTTATATGCGCCGTCGAGGCGCGCTTGGGGGCCGAAATAACTTGTGATTTCTTCATATTATCCTAAGTGGATTTTTGTACAAGAACCCATAGATAACGTGGCTATCCAGTTTAAACCTTTGTGTTTAGTAGCTCTTTCCACTTGGTGAAGGCATCACTGATCCTGATCTTCACTGTCCATCCACCTGACGATGGCAACAAGGCCTGAACCGGTTAGTGTCGGGTGTGTACGGGAGGTGAACGTTAGCCCCACAATACATTGTCTTTAGTATGCGCCTCGAGCGCTCAGCCAGGAAATCACTTGTGTGATCTGCATTTGTTCATCGTGGTTCTTGGAAGAACCCTAAGAAACCGTGGCATACAAGTTTAAAAACTTTGTTTACCGCTTCTCCACTGTTACGAGGCTCACTGAATCTGATTTTACTGTCCCATCTGACGATGGCCACTGCCTGAAACCGGTAGTGGTGTGTATGTGATGGGGCTGTAAGCACCATCAAATACAAGGATATAATTGATATGAAGCACCAAATCAGCAATTTGACTTCACAAAAACAGCACTCAAATAGAAGTCGACGCGTCCTCACAGTGGAAAGAACCATATGCAGCTTCAAAACACAACACCGCGATCAGGAAAGCCGCGAAGCCAGGCAATTAAATTAAATTCCATTTTAATGGTCCAAAAAGCAGATAGCTTTATAAAAAGAACACAGAATATTATAGGAACAGCCAATAATATAAAAAGCAAAAAAATGGGATTTGGTTGCTAACTCAGCATTCAAGAATCTGGTAAAAAACCAAAGGCCAGAAACTGTTTGCGATTGTTGGGATGACAAATGTAGATGCATAGTGTTGAGATGTATAGTTTTCTTCGATGCTTTGCAAAGTCACAACATCTTTTTTAAGCCATGGCGACTATCCTTGAACTGTATTATCCTTTGACTGACTTGTTACTTGGGAAAAAACGTGAATTTAAAATGAATGACGAAGCCATTTGAGAAACTCAAATCTGCACTAAACAAAGTTACTTCACTGACTTATCTATCAGTTGTCTCTCGCTACAGACGCATCACAAGAAGCAGTCGGCGCAGTTCTTCAGTAAGAAAAAGACAATATCACCAAGCCACTCGCTTTCTTTTTTCATCGTCTTTAACCAGCTGAAACTCGATACAGTACGTACGGTCGTGAGTTTCTGGCTATCTATTATGCGATACGACATTTGAGACATTTGCACGAAAGTCGTGATTTCACAGTATACACCGATGAAAAGCCCCAATCGTTTGCATTTGATGACCGTTAGATCGATAATCTCATCAAGAAATACGTCAGCTGGATTATATATCGCAATTCACGAGCGACATTCTATATCTTTCCGGCTCGTCAAACACAGTTTCGGATACTTTCTCGTGGATTCAGTTGAGTACTATCGACTTGCTTGGAATCAACTCTGAGCAATTAGCACGTTCGCAGCAAAATGACCTTGTAAGAGTCGGTATATTTCCTCACAAACCGGTAAAATCAGCAGATTTCCGATACCTTATTCCAATTCTTATCTGGTTTGTGACATGTCTACTGATCAAGCCCGTCCAATTGTCTCATCAAATTTGAGACATACAGTATTCGAGCATTTACATGGTTTATCACATACCGGAGTAAAAGCAACTAGAAAGCTGATCAGCTCTCGTTAACTTTGGTCTGACTTGCATAAAGACATTCAACTGTGGACCAATAGTTGCCTCCGATGTCAACAGAGCAAAGTTCAACGTCAAACCGTCAGTTCATGTAGTGTATTTCCACCTGTTACTTAGCGCTTTCAGCACGATCACTTGGATCTCGTTGATCCATTAGCGGTCTCTAACGGTTGCTCCTATATATTGACCTGCGTTGACCGTTTTACCCGTTGGCCCTTGGCTGTAGCCATACCAAATATCAGTACAGAAACGGTTGCGAAAGCTTTCGTTCAACATTGGATCAGCAACTTTGGTGTACCGAACACCTTCACCATTGACAGCGGTTCCTTATTTCAGTCAACGCTTTTTCGGGAATTGCATAGAACACTAGGTACATAGCACATACAGACGACAGACTACCATCCTTCTTCAAATAGCTTAGTCGAAAGATTTCACCGGCAAATCAATGCCGAAATTATGAGTCAATGGAATTCAGAACGTTGTTCCGAGTCATTGCCCTTGGTGCTTCTTGGTATTCGTACCACCGTGAAAGAAGACTTTGGTTGTTCAGCTGCAGTGATGGTGTACGGGCGTACACTCAACCTATCTGACAAATTCGTGATATCTCCCGTTTTACCTTCAGATCTTACAGCTCCACAATATGTCAGTCGCCTTCGCAGCCTTATCAAATCATTACGAGCTATCCCAACTAGCCAACACGCTCGACCGTTCTACACCCCAGCCGACATTTTTACCTGAGATGTTTTTTACCTGATCATGTACGTCGACCACTCTAACCACCATGCACTGGTCCGTACAAGGTGCTCAGCAGGTATCTCAAGTATTTCTTTATTGACCGGAATGGATCAAAAGAAACCTTCAGTATTAATCGTCTGAAAGTCGCTTACGTAAAACCAACATCGGAAGCGAAAGCAAATACCAGAAATGTTACTCCACAGACGTCAAACCGAGACGAACACGTTCATTCATCCGGGTAACCCTGATTCCCTTGATAAACGCTCATTACTTCCGTGTCTCAAATTACCCGACAGACAAACTCGTTCTGGTCGTGAGGTACATTTTCCCCAAAAGCGTGATGATTTCATAACCTAATGGTTTTTTTCGAGAGTCTTTTTCTTGATCCCGACTTTCGAGGGGGAAATTCTATTGTCATTTGAACAGTCTTATAATTTGCAAAATCTTAATTTGTTAACTTAGACATTACCTTTTCGTTTTGATTACCAATAGCGCCATATTGATTTATCAATCACATTTCACCTATTTTCTGTTTGTTAACTCAATGAACGATGTTCACCTTTGAATACCGTTTGTACATAATCAACTCACTCACTAATTACAATACACGATTTGTCCACGCACTCACTGTTATTTACTATTATTTAATCACTGTTACACGAAATTAATTTGAGTGCCAAGTTCACTGACTCAGAAAACGTGAAAGCAAAAAGTTTATATTTTACCACCTATACAGTTGTATTCAAGCAACTTTTATCTTCATCCTCTTTTCAATCGATACGATTTTACTTTGGTGTTTTTTTACCAACGCAATACAGTATATATGGTTTTCCCTCATCTACCGGAAGGTCGAAAATCCGCTTGTTTACCGAACATAAAACACTTGTAAACGCTTTGAGTGCTCCGAATGATCAACATTCTCCCACTACTGACATTCGTCACGCTCAATTTACCAGTAATTCGTTTCATATGGATTATCGCGTTTTACGGTAAACCAAATAGTCTAACCTCTGAGCATCGAACAATTGGAATCTCAACAAAAACCCGGCGCGGAATTCATGTTTATCAAGAACACCTCTTCACTGAAGATTTCCTTTTCCATTCAATTAAAAGTTATCTTAAAATCTATTGTGATATCCTTACTGAGAATCCGATACCTTTTGTAGCACAATCCTTTCACCGATTATTGCATTTAAGTTTCGCTCTACTTTGCTTCTGATAAACGATATCCGCATATATGCCAAGCACTATATTCGATGCCAAAATATTGTGTTTACTCAACAGACGCATAACACTCCTGTAAGCTTCAACTTATCATGTGGTCTTTATGAACACGTACACTTAGTTAATGTTGGTCCGTTCACCTAGCCACAGTCCACGTGTCTCAGTGAACTATCTTCTAAAACCATCGCACGTACATTCATTGAATTTTGAATCTCAACCTTCGATGTTCCTGCTTCTATCATCACTGATAGATAATTGCATTTCGTTAGTTAATTTTCCCGGGACCTGAGGTATGATCACTTGTATTTTTACGCATACAGTGTAGCAGCTGATTAACTAGTTATGCATTTTCATTTTACGTTAGGATTTCCATCGTTTCTTGTTCGGAAACTCATTAATTACAAAACAGTACAGGTTTCTGGCTGTTCGCATTTACAGAACAATAAGTTAGAGATTTCTTCGGCAGAAAACACAATTGACGTAACGTATGCCGTTGAATGCCAAGCTATATTGAGTAAAATCATATTATCTTCCGATAGTTAATAGCGATACTCACGATATGTTCTCTCTGAGCCCAACGTTCAACATAAACCAGTGATACGTTTACCGAATGGAACAGTATCTGACACGGTGATAGTTACGGCGATCATTCAATAGATTATGTGAGATGGACGGCGTCGTATATTTGGTTGTTAAACTATGATTCATGGGCTTTTGTAAATGTAAACAAAAATGAATTTCGCTGTGAGCAAGGCTAAACGCCATCACGAAATCAACTCATGTGATCGGTCCGTAAAACTGGTGATTTTAGTTTGAAATTTCACTCTCGAGACGACTTCTTTAACCACGCCACAAATTCTGTTGTTCGAAGGTGAATTCTGTCAAAGATGTACATCATACGCCCAGATTGTTTTTAATCCACGGCTTTTATAACGACCGAACAGTTCAATTCAGAAGCAACATTCTCTTCTACACCGCTCAAAGCGACATATAGTACTCGGACGTTCGGCGATAGTTCTATGCCGACGGCATTATCTATGATTAGCAGCGAAGATCAACATTATTCTTCTCTTCTGATTACATCAGTGCCTCCAAAGTAAGCGGTCAATTGGTTGCACTTTCAAGAGTTCAGTTTAGGGGGTAACGGAATGTAAGTGGTTGATAGGCTAATCGAGCTTTAAGAATATTTCGTCGGTGAAATGATTTATGGGAGCTTCCGCCACGGCAAAAGTTGGTTCATCGGTATCCTCGTCGTATGGGACAAGCGATGGCACGCCGAGAGTTACTCAGACCGTACTATGGTACCCATAATTTTAAAGCGGCGACTCGAGGAAAAATGCAATTTCTCTTTACCAACTAACAACTTTGCACATTAAAGTAATCAACCTCATGTTTCATTGAGTTAGCAACATTTCGTAATGAAAGCAGTGATTAACGAAATACATAACATAAGCATTCAAAGCACTGCGTCCTCCGTGAAGTACGAGAACGGTTATTCTGTCTCATAGATTTGGCTCGTTTTTCGATTTTACACAAATTCAGGCCAACCGGTTGCTCATAACAGTCACACGCATTCAACAATTATTTTATGTGCCTTATTGTATATCCGCTTACTTAGTGAGATGTCTTTTTACCAATCATGCTTTTCTTGCTTGTGGTGTCAGTCAATGCCTCGAAAATCGTCCGAAAATTTATCTGAATAAGCCGATGCGTTATACATGATTATAGACGGCCTTGCAAACATCCAGATCCACCCTGCATACAGTGTATCACCCAATTTAACACAATTTTCATCGGCAAGAAGCACGTGGTAGCAGATCTCATGGCTATGAGTTAATTACTCCACACTCTCGATCAAATTGTCAAAGGTTCATTCTTTGATGTCCGGGTTTATTTTATATGCAACTCTCTCACCACACATCATTTCTGCGTCAAGCCTGAATATGTTTAAGTCTGAACTATGGTTACTATAAAGTATATGCATTCTGGACCATTCAAAAGGTGAATTACTTATCAAATCTGATTGTGAAAATGTAGGTAAAACATAAGTTACGGTAAAACGCTTAAGAATTCTAACCAATGGTTTTCTCCAAATGAAATATGAATACACTGCAAAGTTAAAGGTTGGCCGATGCTCCGTCTGCGCTTACACATAGTTGTACAGTAATGTAACCTCGACAATATTCCTGAAAATTTTATTCGAACTAATGCACGTATTGTTTAATTCCAGAATAGGCTTGAGAGTTTTAAATCAGCAGTGATTAGCAATTGAAGAGCTTGACGGCTTTTGATGTATTCTAACGACTTGATCATTTTATAAATGCTGCCGATTGTAAGTCATTTCTGTTAGCTAAACACCTGGAACACCGAGCCTTAACAGAAAGTCGGCGTTCAAATTTTTGGATTTCATTACTCTACAGTGAAAGTTCAACATACTGAACTGAGGGCGAATGCCTGATTCATACCACGTATACATTATTGTACCAAACAATCCTGACCTCATGAACAAAATGCAACAACATGAGCTGCGAAGATAATGCATTTGATTTAAATAAAGACTGTTCTATTCGTATCATTAACGGCAGAATAGATCAACTACTGAAAAAGCACAACAATTATGCTGTTGTCTTCGATGAGTTCTCCAACATTTCTAAGCAATTTTTGTATCCCTCTTCGTAGACTAATAGATTATTTGCTGCTCTGATCCAAATAAATCATTTCATTTTACAGTAAATGTTAACGAACAGAAAATTCCGCTTCAAAGTTGACCTTGAAAATTGATTGATGTTCATATTTTGAAATGGTTGTACAAACATTTTGGTAATTATGGATTATACGGGATATCCGAGAATAGAATAAACATTTGTTTATTTATCCAGTTTTATTGATAATATTGCTAACATGATCTATTACCGAACAGTCATTGGGTTTTGAATATTTTGGATTTGCTTGAAGTGTTAAAGTTTATTGGGCGAAATAATATAGAGGCGCAAGTTGCCAGTTAAATGATTTCCGTTGAAAGGCCTACTACAAGCTCGACTATTGGAACAAGCTCTAAATTAATCATGTACGGTCTTTCTTTAAACAGACGGAAATTATTTATCTAGTGCAAATTTGAAGTGCTATTTCAAGTTGATAACAGACTTCTTCCATGAGATCATTCCAGATGTCCACGTTTATTATGCCATGGGTTAATTTCACACAAATGCTTTAAACACTCAATCGGCCTTGATCAAATGTTTCATTCTAAAATAGGAAACAGGTTGTATGATGAGACGCGGACGCTTGTGAGGTTAGTTCCAACCTCGACGAGAGGACAAACTGCTGATGAGTTCAACTAAAAGTGAAACCCATGTCCAGTACATCTTTTGTAGACTGATGGCGGATGTTTCGAATGGTCAGGTACTAATGAGCAACTGAACATTGATGAATTTTTCCCATTCGATAAACCGCAAACTATAATCTTGACCATTGCTCAGCTTCGTGTAATTGACTTTGAAGATTTTTGAACTTTAACTCAAGAATGAAGAGTCGAAGCACTTATATGAAATAAAATGAATGTAAAAGAGAAGAAACGATATCTGAAAACTTTAGGAGCAGAAGTTTGAAGAAAAATCTAAAGAACATGGATCTGAAGCAAAAGACTAAAACTGAGAGAAAATTGCTGGATGCTGTATGATCTAACGGAGGGCCGAAAGGTACAAGTGCCACAGGAGCATTAATGCAAAAGTGCTGTCTAAAACTTACATACCGAGCATGTGCACCTTACTATGACAGCTCGCATGCGCTGAGAGTAATGTGTATAGAATGAGGAAAGCTCACATTCTAACAGTTCTATTCTATGGAAATTTGTTATCATGAATTTGACCTCTGGGCAGCACACACTTTTACTGCAAAGACGTTTTTAAAGGTCACATAAAAGCTCTTAACATAAACCCTACCATTTTCACAGACCGCTGAATTTGGAGTTACTATGTGAAGCATCCTCTTCAAGCTCAAAGAAGAGTACAATTTGTTCTCAGCACCTGAACGTAACTCAACCCAAAAGTGACGCCAAACGATCGAAAAGAACCGAGAAAACATGCAAATTGATTATGATAAACAGGTCCAAAACTCTTTATGTCTGGGGCAATAAACCGGAAAACATTCAAAGAAACATCGACCATGAAATCGGTGCCTCTCAAAGTTGATGCAAAAAATTATGGTGTCCAAAATCGGTATCATATGCTTTGAACAAATTATCCGTATTTGTACGGCTTTCTATCACACACGACAGATCTATTCACAGTGGCGTCTTATTCTAATTCGTATGGCTCAAAGTCGTGTTCAATGGTGGTCTTTTGTACAGGTCTGCTTGGGGTGTGTAATTCATCTTGTGGCGAGGACAGCTTGTTAAGAATCGTGTAAGTGAAAGCCTCAGGGAGGTTGTCACGTTGATGTCGCTCAACACGTTCACAACACTTGATTAAATACATGTTTCATTCGAAGTGTAGGCGCCACACCCCAATGCGTATGTGCCAGATGTTCAACAGGTTCAGCAGCATTTAAGATCGCACCTTTCCTCATCGGTGCCCAATCATCTACACCATCCACGAATGATGGAGAAAACACGTGATCAAGTTAAGCCTGCATCGCAACTGTTGAGTGCGGCGTGGCCGGTTGACAAGACGTTCAATCGGCAACAGGATCCTATTCACGTTGAATCTTCCGACAACCTTCAACCAGCATTTTTTCTATGGGAAGAGGCTGGAATCGACCCTGTCCCACGCCTGCGTCATTCCAGTCAAATCTTTCCCCGACCTCGTGCAAACCGTCTGGACGATTCCTCGCATTGCAACACATGGCCTTGTCTACATCTCCCCGACTGGAGCGATGTCAGCTCAGTGGACGAACTCGCCGCGCAAAAGGCACCCTGCACGACAGATCACCGCAGGTGTCGCTCATGGTCCCCGCGACGCATGTCCTCGGTAGCCCCTGCACGCGCGGTTCGATCGAGGTCCGCGTGTTTTTGGCTGTGGTATATTGACCCGGTTGTTTTCTTGTTCTTGTGCTCTGTCTAGGCCTGGGCAACCTGACAGTATCTCAGCCCACGTGCAGTCTCTGACTGTACGGCGCTTGGCCTGGATCAGACTTGTGCTTTCATTCATTCATTCAATCATTTACACTTTCAGTAGCAATTTAGATCCTACCCTTCCCAATCTCGTTAGGATTTTATTGTGTCGCGGTTGTATGACTATCACACACTTCACGACCGCTTTAGTGATCTTTGTACTGATCAAACAGGAACAGTAAGATAAGTATTCACATTCCTCGAATCATATGTCAATCAATGAAACGAAATATAAGTTTTGATGATATGACAAGCGACAAAGCACAGCAAAAAATTTTTAATTCGAGTTTAACGTCGAAAGGAGAAATGCTTCAAATAAAATGAGATCATATCGGTGCAGAAAAATCACAACAACAGAGTAAACAAACTACGTTCTCGAAATTGCAGACAAAGACAAAACACACAATTTTTACAAAGCTTGTTGAATGAAAGTACTTGGAAACGATCAATAAGACGACAGGAAGGGAAGATAGAATAAAGCCTCCCACGAGGCCAAGGGGACGTGCGAACACAACCTGACTTCGTCCCGATAAGAAACAGTCCTCGCTTCGTCACGTGATCTTGGAGTTTCTCCACAAAAGAACCCCCGGGATTCTCTAAAACACCCACATAAAAATGCAACAAACAACCAAAATGAATAGACAAACCAGCACGCGTGGGCGAGACATGAGCCGCCAGACATTGAACACGACAGATTTGCTCCTGGGCAACACACCGATCACATCTCGACGGAATGCCGAACAGAGAACCACTGCAGCACCAAACAAGAACCCCATGAAGAAGAAGAACAAACAGTATAGATGCGTTAAACGCACAGGCTCGACGAACGGTTCAACCGGGACTTGGGTTTGAAGCGCGGAAGAAGAGATTGCCCCGGGAATGGAACATGTTCCGGGACCTAATAAGACCGCTTGAGGAAACCCACGACTGAAACGGAATATGGGGAGTGGGGTCAAGAGGAACAGAATTACTTGGGGGGAGAGAAATGTGAGAATGATGTACCTGATCATGCGACAACGATGTTCCTCAATTCTGGGACCCAGCGTTTCGAGGTTGTTAATTGAGGCGGGGCTCCACAGACGTTCGGCGACGCCACTGGTCACAGGCCTTGAGAAAATGGAAAGATTCACATGGGGTAGAACTCGGAACGAAAAGTATACAGATAAATGTTGGGTAGCACATCGGCCGAACTAAATCAATAATATGTACTGCATAAAAATTTCTCAAGGAGTACAAGACTTCAAACGATACGGTATCTGTAGAAGCGTAAAAACAATTACACTGGGAACGAGTTTCCCGACCGCGAATAAACACATAAAAACCTGGACCGGTACGACAAGCATAGAAATGTTTAAAAATTTGATCATGAACGTCCACAAAGCAAGCACTGAACTCGAATATTGAGACGCGGTATTAAACCGTATAGCGAACGCCTACATGCGGAGGGGTCGAAATTGCCAAGGCAGGTCGCCCGGCGGTCAATAAGATGGATGGGGCAGAAATCTCCACAATCTGGTGCTCGGCACTGATGCGAAAGTAAATAGTTTTTATTCACCTTATACCTAATAGTTAATTAGATTTTTGTTTTTCTTCAAAATAGCCTTAGCCCCGTTAGTTATGTACTTTTACGTATGTGGGCAGCTGTGTCAACTGACCTTGACCGTGTTCACTTGTATCAGATTGATGTGGATACAAACTGTGAGGAAAATGGACCACTGATCATGGTCATTCCCATGAGACGTGACACACTGTTTAGTGGTAAGGTCAAATAAGTGGTGGTGGGTTGACTACTACTTAATCATGTTCCCTGTCCTGACTATCACCCTTGGTCTGACGAAGATTCTGTGTCAGAATTGAAACGTTATCCAAAAACTGCTCTAACCATTTTGCACTCAATTTTATTTACATTATGAACACACGATCGGTCGCAAACATATTCCAATCGATTGATGTTCAACCTTATTCTTCATTGGCGGAGCAAGTTTTAGATACAGGCCACAGCATCGATCTACACAAATCGGAAGTGTTAATACGAAGTATTAAACCGTATAGCGAGCGCCTACATTCGGAGGCGGTCAAAATTACGAAGGCAGGTCGACTGGCGGTCAATAAGGTGAATGGGGCAGAAATCTCCACAATCGGGGGCTCCGAACTGATGCGAACGTAAATAGTTCATATTTATCTTATACCGGATTGTAAATTAATTTTTTTATTTTTCTTAATAATTGTTTAACGGTAGCTTCTTTAGTTATGTACTTTACGCCTGTGGGTCACAGTGTCAACCGTAGTAGGCAAATGGACCACTGATCCTGGTCAGCCCGACGTGACATGATCACCCCTATGCTTACTAAAGGCTATTTTGCAATAAGATAGAAACAGGGATGGTTGATTGACTGCTACGTAGTCCTTTTCCCTATCCTGAGTAGCACACGTGGTCTGACAAAGCGTCGGTGTCAGACGAGAAACGGTAACACAAACTGCTCTAACCGATTACGTACTCACTTCTTTGCATTGTGTTCAACATCAATTTGCAGCAATATACAGATGTAACACGAATATAAAGACTAGACAAAAACGATATCTCCAATTTCGGTTGGTGATGTAACCTTTCCACCGCGCCACCTTTAAATCCACCGTGCTCAATACATTTTTTATCTGGATCATCCAATAATTCTATTAATATGTTCCCATGTTAACAAACGATCAACATCGCACCCACGAAAGATTGTAGTCTGCGTTTGTGACTACTCGTCAAAACCAAGTTATTTGAAATATTCACAACGGTCCATAATGGAAGCACTGCACTCGCATTTACATCTTATTTAGGCTCATCAGGAGTGCATATCCTCTGCTCCGAGTCTGACTCGAACCC
This sequence comes from Atriophallophorus winterbourni, assembly GCA_013407085.1. Taxonomy (NCBI): domain Eukaryota; kingdom Metazoa; phylum Platyhelminthes; class Trematoda; order Plagiorchiida; family Microphallidae; genus Atriophallophorus; species Atriophallophorus winterbourni. The sequence goes on along the minus strand of JACCGJ010000476.1, from coordinate 21,685 downwards.
CGCCTTACCGTCCACCGTTTGACCGATCGTGATTAAGCATTGATGAGTGTTTCTCCAGACTGGCACATTTGAGCAGCTTTATATGCCCGACCAGTGAAGAAGGAGCCAGCGACATCTGTTGTGGTCGTCATGTAACCGATACGATCTCCATGTACAATGTAAGCTAACACCGATTAAATCTGACGGGCATTGTTGTTTCAGAGTGTTTGGAGAGTTCGTTCATTATGTTTTGCGACTACTAATCAGTACCAAGTCTTTCGAAATATTCACAAAGTTTATTACAACGGTCCATATTGGGGGCACTGGACTCGAGTTTCGCTCTTAATTGAGCTCATCAGCAGTGCATATCCTGTATGGGGTCTGATTCGAACTCCCGACCATCACCATTGTAGTCCCACGCCTTAACGACCTAGACTAGCGTCCACCGTTTGACCGATCGCAATTTTTTTTTACCGTTTATGAACGGTTATCCAGACTTGCACATTTGAGTAGCGTCATATGCCGGACCAGTCGACAAGGAGCCAGCAACATCTGTTGTGGTCGTCCAACCGATCTGATCTCCTTGTGATTTGGAGATTTCGTGCTTCATTCGTGTGACTCCTTTTCAGTACTAAGTCCTTCGAAATATTCACAAAGTTGTACACTTTTTACCGGTCGGAAATCTATCAATGACAACTGAAATTCAGCAAAGCTGTTTCGGACTTGACAGTTTAAATCCTTCTATACAATATAGACCTTCTAATTTAAAATAAAGCATGATCTTTCTCCTTCTTTGAATGAACGAATTAGACGATTTGACAAGAAAAACAGGTTTCATTAAGCACATCTATAAAGAGAGTCAAAATGAGCCGCTCGTCTAAGGTTAGAAACATTTTGTGAGTAGTGCAGTTGAATTCAAAAGGTGGTGCTACGATTATTACAACAGCCCAGTCATCGTTAATGGGTGTCGTAAGCCAAGCAGACCAAAAGTGACACAGCACACGTACCATATTCTCGTCAAGATGGTGTCATCCGATTGATATTCCGACCACATGCAAGCCTCGCCCCCAAGGACCGTAGGCTTGGAATTCTCCGTCAGACCTAGTTCTGCAATCGATTGATAATGAGAACGCAGTGAGTGATTGAAATAAACCGATCATAACGAGAAGATCGCTCTCTTGTAATGCGGCGCAAACGGATGCGAAGATTATCATCACAAATCACAAGGAAGCCACGATGAGTAGAAATGAGCTACGGCTGTATTGATGGACACGACCTGTTCGGAGAAACTTGCGAAACAACACGGCTCTCGATTATTTAAAGCACACAGCCTCTTGATCATTTAGTGGTCGGCGAATAATGTTTGTTTTCATATCATATTACATCATATCTTGAAAGGTGTAATTTGCTGAGTGTCGAACCACTATGGCTACGCAGAATTCATCTGAATCTGCTTCTTTTCTTCCGAATCATTACCCAGCAGCGAATTAAGCTTCAGTCTGGCATGCGCTTTCACGATTATATTCGATATGATCTGCGCAATCGATCAAGGCTATCGAATATCCCTATGTCTCGCACTAAAGTTAGACGTAACTTCTTCTTAGTTAGATATGCACAACTTTGGAATTCACTTCCTCCACATTTTCGTATGTGCACATATACAGGAAAATTTAAAACGCTTGTAGAAACTCTTACCGTTCACTCATTATCCCAAATCCTTAAGATAAACTCTTCTTTAGATATTCTATACTCTCATGGGATCCTAGGTTTCTAATTCCACATCTTTCTCCACATATTAGTATATCATGAGGTCTTATAGTATGAAGTGAATTACTTTCACTTTGTAACTTAGTATTTTGTACATACAACTCTTGGCCTTATATGGTTATTCCTTTTTGGCCACGTACACTTCATTCGTATTAACGCTTGTAAAATATACTTTTTGGCGGTCAATATAATTTGGAACTCAGACTTTGTCTTCTTCCCTGGTTGCGAAGTCTGCGTGCGTTACTCCGTGCCGGAATTGTGATTAACGGATTCTCCAACATTTTAGCACCTTCTGCACCTTGGATTCCATCATCTCTTGGACTTTTCCTGTGTGGATTATTTCGCTATCGTTCGACTTCTCTGGATCTTTATTTGTTCATTTACTCCTCAGGTTTGATATGTAATATGATATAATGTTTGAAGCCTTTTAAATAAACAACACATCGCTTCTCAATCATCACCAACGTCATTTTCGTACAGAAAATAACTCTAGTGAGGGAGGTCGTTCGAGTGATATCATCTGCTGAAACGTTAAGAATAAGGCGCATGTGTGAAGTCCTTGTTTGACAAGTTTGAAGCCAGACGAAGTGCACTTGGACTATGTTATCATGAGGTCGCAAAGCCTAGGTAGATATGTAGGAAAGAAGAAGGCTGTTTCAAGACTTTTTTACCTTGGGAACCTGAACGTTTAGTGTGGAGAGAAAGATGATGGAATTCAGCGCGTGCGAACAAAATGTAGTGTACAACAGTGAAACCACGACCCCCAACGCAAGCCAGCACGAACGAAAGCTGAATGTTTTCCATTTAAGAAGCATCCACCGTATCTTGAACGTATCGTGGATGGAAAAATAACTAATGTTGGTCTACAAAGCATGTTCACCCTACTATGACAGTGCCACATACGATGGTTGAATCACGAGTACAGAATGGAAAATAGTTGCATTCCAAAAGATCTACTCTATGGTAAGTTAAAATTAGGAAGTCGACCTTTGCATGTCTGCAAAATAGATAAGAGATCTCTTGGCAATGACCCTACCACTTGGGAAGAACTTGCTCTTGAATGCTTTATTTGGAGACACTGTGTAAACCGTCATCTAGCAGATGCCAAACAGCAGACACAGATTCCGCCTGTGAACGTACACCACACTGACAGCGTCGATTACAAGTCTCAATCTCTTCCTTCTTCTTTTTCTTCTCTTGTGAGACTTAGTTTAGTCCCCACATGCAAGCTAAATTTTAATTTGCAAATGAGGATTTATCCTCGAATTCGAAAAAAACAATTGGGTTTAGCACGAGTCCAGAATCGGCGTTCGAATGGCAGGTCACGGATACGCATACTGATGCGCGGCATCACAACGCGGAAAACCGGTGTGTTGCTTCCGTCCTGCTTTTCGAAAATCATCTACTATTTATTTAATAAAAATTAGGGCTTTAATAAAAACTCAATCTCCTTCGACTCTCGCTACCGCCGTCTTACAGGTGATTTGATTCTTATCGTTTCCAATTATTGTATACCCACATCCCTGAAATAAACTATTCACAGCCTACACCCCGAACCAGCCGGACTCATGATACACATACTTATGAATCGAAGACTAACCACCTGTGGAAGGTATTTTTTATTCTGTACGTAGATGTTTACCTGGAACTCCCTACCCTGTAATGTTTCACATTCACCCAACTTGGATATATTCAAATCAAACTTGGACAACTTCATGTCGACCAATCCAAACATTCAACCTATATATTCTACAATATAAAAGCTTTGAACATTGAACCCATGCATCGAAGTAACCTATACATCTCGACCCCATGGATTTAGATGTGCCATCCATGCAGATTTACCCAAATATTGTTCCCTTAATTGGCGCGTCAAACTAAATCACACACACACACAACTGCAAGGAATGATGAGCGAGTGGAAAACAAGGAACTTGCTCTCTAACGGGTCACACATATAGTAGGAGGCCCATTTTCGATTGTCCCCTAGCAAATCCAAGTACCAACAAGACGAGAAAATCAGCTGATTCGCGAATCCAAAGTAAGGCGTCGGATCGGGTTTCCAAACGTGCATCACAGTAGACTTGTGCAACTGAAAGAGAAGGGGAGAACCAGAAAAAACATGCCCTTATCCAATGTTTCAGCAAAAAATACGAGTTCAATCAAGTTAGGAGGTGGTTATCACTGTAAGATGAGGAGCATAAGAGAAAAATCATGCAGCAAGGTGATCTGGACTATTGAAAGTCCGAATTCAGTACGGATATTTTTGCGCGGCCTTTGAGTCGGTCCAGGCGAACATTATTTTTTCAAAAGTACATGCAATAAAACCGCACCGTCCCTGGAGTTGAGAGAGGAGAAGTGCTCTACCCATCTTTCCATCTGTTGAATTTTGAGGACAATCGGGTTACCAGATACAGACTTAATGAGAGCCGGTTTAAGATTGTTTGGGCCAATGGCTCTCTTGATCCCATCCGAAAAAGATTTAGGTGTGATTATCCAATCAGACTTAGGAAACTCAATGCAATGTCGACTGGCTGCCTGCAAAGCTGAAGACAACTTAGGTCTCCTTAAAAGAGTCCTAGGTTCGTTTGACCCCAATATTGCCTGCAAATTGATTTCAACGTACATCCGTCCTCATGTTGAATATGCTATACCGGCATGGGATCCTTGGTTGAAAGAAGATATTCTGCTATTAGAAACTCCACAGCGCAGAGCGACAAATTTCGTCATGGGACTATCAAATTATCCATACGAAACGCGACTTAAATTATTGAATTTGCATGCGGCTGAATACAGACGGAAACGAGGAGCACTTATATTCATTTGGACAGTGCTTATTCAAACAAATCATCCTTGCGGTCATTTGTTTCATCTTTCCCATAACACACATCTGCGAGGTCACCAATTAAAACTTTACCAACAGCATAGCAGGTTGAACTGCCGCAAATATGCATTTTCCGTTCGCAATGTGCAACTGTGGAACAGTTTCCCTACTCATGTGGTACAATCTGGAACTGTTGAAGTTTTCAAAAAATCACTAGATATCCACATGGAAAAGTATGTTTTTTTATGTTTGACAATAATCTAACAATATTTTGATATTTTTTTACCATCCGACCCGATGTACATTTTTGTGGGTCTTGTAAAGCATAGCTTTTTACCTGCATATAATCAATGAATAAATCTATGAATATGAATATATACCGTGAAAATTTCGAGTATCCACAGCGTTTTGGATACAGGCGAAATTCAGTACAATAGTCATTTGTTTATCGTCTGGCAGTTTGTTGGACCTTATTTCTAGCCGCTCTTAGAAGTCGTAAGTTTTCATCTGTTGGCATACCGTTGAACCTCGAAAATGTTGACCGTTTCTCATCTAACACAGCACTCATCTCCTAAGCTTTTGCTTCTAACCAGTCACTCGTTCGAGCTTTCTTCGGACCGTAAGTGGAAAGTACGACTCGGCATATGCAGAATTTTAGCGATTCTTAGTTTTCTTGTCTTGTTGAACTCGGCTGTGAAGGCTTTTGCGAATTTCGCAGTTAGATTAGGTTCGCACATGCGAGTGACGTCTATCCTAGGCTTAGCAGACAATTCGGTGCGGTGAAATCTCGTGTGGGGAAGCTTCAGTTATGCACAGACCAGTGAATGATCAGTGTCGCAGTCTGCGCTGTGATATGATCTGGTGAGGAGCACGCTTACTATATTAGTGCGCTTAACAAGAATAAGATCAAGCTGATGCCAATGCTTAGAGCGAGGATGTTTCCAAGAGACTTTATGCTGTGGTTTCGTTTGGAAGAAAGTGTTACTGACACAAAGACTGAACTATGTGCACATTTCTAAAAGGCGTTGTCCATTATCATTGGTTTTACCTACACCGAACCATCCGGGACAGTTTTGTCAAGACTCGTATTCTGCACCAACTCTGGCATTGAAATCACTCAATACCACTACACAGTTTCTTTGTGGCACGTTTTTCAGTACTGTTGCGAGGTTGTGATAAAAAGCGTCTTTTTCAGCAGTCGTCACAGGGAGCGTCGGCGCATAAACGTTTACCAACGTAATGGTACCAGTAATGCACCTCAGATTTAGAGTCCAAATCCGTTCGCTCCCGCTGCTGCTCGGTGCTGTTGCTTTTAGAAGGTCGTTTCGGCAAACCCAACTCCTTGTAGTCGAGGCTCATCAGAACTCCTTCCTTTCCAAAAAATGTGTAATCTCTTTCTGTTAGTATACCAGTGTCTGGTAATCGCGTCTCTTGTAGGGCAGCCACGTCGACATTCAGTCTCTTCAGCCGATTTTCTTACGCCTCTGATATTCGAGACGTCGTCATGAAATCCTGGAAGCATTGACCGGACGTTCTAGGTTCCGAGTTTTAGAAATGACCAGTTTTTTAGTAATTCGTTTAGCTGGTGCGGAAAATGCAGACGGTTATTTGGTTGATTCCTAATCCCCATGCACTCAATGAGGATAGCAGAACAAGGCGATACGCACCTTATTGACTAGAGATTGCCCAGCTTGCTGCGGGCGTTAGCCGTTCGATGAGACCTGATAGTCTCTTCCACCATCGGAAGAAGCCCCAGGCGCTGAGCTCTACGCAAGCAGATACCGGTTAAAAGCTATAGCTCGACTGGCGTAGAGCTCAACGCTTGGGATTGCTTCCGACGGCGGAAGACATATCCGGGTCTCATTAAACGGCTACTGCAGCCCCCAGTCAATAAGGTGCCGTCTCGCCACGGTCTGCTATCCTCATTGGGTGCATGGGGATTAGGAATCAACCGACAAGCAGACTGTTTTTTCCGCACCAGCGAATCGAAATACGAAACAACAAATGTCAGTTCTGAAACTTGGAACCTGGAACGTCCGGTCCATGCTTGCAGGATTTCATGACGACGTCTCGAATATCAGAGGCGTAAGAAAGTCCGCCGAAATTAACGAGCTAAAGAGGCTGAATATCGACGTGGCTTCCTTACAAGAGACGCGCTTACCAGACACTGGTAAGCTAACAGAAAGTGATTACACATTCTTTTGGAAAGGAAGAGGTTCCGATGAGCCTCGACTGCATGGAGTTGGGTTTGCCGTGCGAAACGACATATTAAAAGCAACAGAACCGAGCAGCAGCGGGAGCGAACGGATGTGGACTCTAAATCTGAGGTGCATTACTGGTAACATTACGTTGGTCAACGTTTATGCACCGACGCTCTCTGCGACGCCTGCTGAAAAAGACGCTTTTTATCATAACCTCACAGCCGTCCTGAAAAACGTGCCACAGAAAAACTGTGTAGTGGTATTGGGTGATTTCAATGCCAGAGTTGGTGCAGATTACGAGTCTTGGCAAAACTGTCTCGAAAGGTTCGGTGTAGGTAAAACCAATGAAAATGGGCAACGCCTTTTAGAATTGTGCACACAGTTCAATCTTTGTGTCAGTAACACTTTCTTTCAAACAAAACCACAACATAAAGTCTCTTGGAAGCATCCTCGCTCTAAGCATTGGCATCAGCTTGATCTTATTCTTGTTAAGCGTACTAATATAGGAAGCGTGCTCCTCACCAGATAATATCAAAGCGCAGACTGCGACACTGATCATTCACTGGTCTGTGCAAAACTGAAGCTCCCCCACACGAGATTCCACCGCACCAAATTGTCTGCTAAGCCTAGGATAGACGTCACTCGCATGTGCGAACCTAATCTAACTGCGAGATTCGCAAAAGCCTTCACAGCAGAGTTCAACAAGACAACCCCATTTTAATCTGCTTCAGAAAACTGGGAATTGATAAAAAGCTGCATATGCCGAGTCACACTTTCCACGTTCGGTCCGAAGAAAGCGCGAACGAGCGACTGGTTCGAAGCAAACGCTTCTGAGATGATTGCTGTGTTGGATAAGAAACGCTCAGCGTTCGTGAGGTTCAAAGGTATGCTAACAGATGAAAACTTACGTCTTCGAAGAGCCATTGGCCCAAACAAACTTAAAACGGCTCCCATTAAGTCTGTATCTGGTAAGCCGATTGTCGACAAAACTCAACAGATGGAAAGATGGGTAGAGCACTTCTCCTCTCTCAAATCTAGGGACAGTACGGTTCTACCGCATGCACTTGAAAATGTCGAGTGGTTGCCGACCATTGAATATCTAGATACCCCTCCTACTCTTGATGAGCTCAATAAGGCAATCTACCGCTTAGCGAATGGGAAGGCCCCTGGTGACGACGGAATTTCACCTGAGGTCATCAAATGCGGTAGAGCAGCATTATTACAACCGCTTCACCATTTGCTTCTTCAGAGCGGGCAGGAGGGGTGTGTCCCACAAGAGATGCGAGACACAAAGATCATCACGCTATTTAAGAATAAGGGTGATAGAGGCGACTGCAACAATTACAGAGGAATCTCCCTTCTGAATGTTGTAGGCAAATTGTTTGCTAAAGTCTTACAGATCCGGCTGCAAGTTTTAGCTAACAGAATTTTCTCCGAATCTCAATGTGGCTTCCGCAAGGGAAGATCAATCGTTGACATGATCTTATCCCTGAGACAACTTCGAGAAAAGTGTCGGGAACAGCGTATGCTGTTTTATCGATTTAACGAACGCATTCGACTACGTCATCAGGGAGGGTCTTTTCAAAATGCTTGATCTGATAGGCTGCCCCCCAAAACTACTCAAACTCGTTATTTCGTTCCACTCAGGCATGAAGGGCTCAGTCCATTTTAACGGTTTCCGTTCAGAAACCTTTGAAATTCACCGAGGCGTCAAACAAGGGTGTCTTCTTGCTCCCACGCTGTTCGGCATTTTCTTTGCTCTGCTTCTGAAGCACGCTTTCGGGACGAGTACAGAAAACATTTACCTACGCACGCGAAATGATGACAAGCTTTTTAACCATCAGAGTATTTTGGGGATTGGGAGCTTATTCCCAAAACCGCCTTAGTCGTGACAACCTTGGAACCAGTGAACTTTAGGATCAAATAATAGGTAGTATCCGAATCGCTCATGGAATGTTCGCGCACCTATTCAATAATTATTCGGAGAATTAATAAAGATGGCAGATAGATTATCTTCAGTTGTCCACATACGAGATGAGTGCAAACAGCACGAAGCAAGTCTTGGTGTGTGTGATCGAAATGCCTGCAACTGAGAATTTTTTTGTTAAAGACTATGAGTTTAAGTAATCTTCATGGGTTAACATATTGTCAGCTAGCCTGGGCTTAGACAGGTTCAAGCAAGGGGGTTTGTACAAATCACTACAGAGGAAATGCTAGTGTGACTCTAATGCAGCTCAGTGCACGAATTTGGTACTTGATACTGATGTACTCTTGACGCACGGATGTGCCATCGTGCTAAATTCATCGACCACGGATAGTGAGCTGCATGCTGAAACCGACTGGAGTCTCACTACCATTTCCTGTTCTTTTTCTTCCTCATTTCTGTCTAGGACTGGGCAACCTGACAGTATCTTAGCCCACGTGCAGTCTCTCACTGTGCGGCTCTTTGCCTGGATCAGGCTTGTGCTTTCATACAAATACAAAAACACTGGCAGCTAGCCTGGGCTTAGACAGGTTCAAGAAAGGGGGTATTGCACAAATCACTACAAGGGAAATAGTAGTGAGACTCGAATGCAGCTCGTGACAGATTGCAAATCAATTTAGCAAGATGCTAGCCGCACAACACGGTACAGTAATGCACCCCAGTGCACGAATTCGGTCATTGATACCGCGGTAGTCTTGCCCGTGGTGACCATGTTGTTTAAAGTTACAAATCGCGTCACAGACAGTACACACGATTACTACTACTATTGCAATGAAATCAAACAAGCAAATAAACAAGCTGTCAGAGGATAAAAATCGATCGGAACAACTTACCTCCGTGACACTGCTAAACACTTCTTCCCACATGATCAGACGACGTCGGTGCTTTGCGTTTTTATTGCCCAGAGAAGTGAACATGTTTTGCACGCTGAAACGAGGCAGAATGAGTCACAACCACGAACTGCATACGGGGGGGAGACATAATGTCAGAATGACCAGATCCCGACAAACATGAGTAAGGAATACTGACTCAGAGAGAGCCCAGTGTGTCTCCGCACACAGCTCAGTAGCCTAGGCAAATCACATTGACTACGCCGTCTGAGGGTGCACTTCACTGCAGCAGAGGAGGAATCGGCTTCGTTGATATCACGGATTGTAGCCACCCACGCTCGGCGATTAGAAGCGAGATCCGCGCAGATTGTAAGCCAGGTCCGGTCCCACGTGCGCCATCCATAAACAGATCGTAGACCAAGCAGCTCCACATCCGATCTCACGGTGGCGAGCCAAGTCTTCACTTGTCCCCCTCGACGACAACGCCATTCTGCGCAGGGTGTAACCCTGGTTAGTTCAGCGTCCGAGCGTCTCAGGATGTGACCAAACCATTTCAGTCGGTGTTGTCGCAATATCGAACTCAGGCGAGGGATATCAAAACAACGGTGGCGTACAAAACTGCGCGTTTACAGAGCAGCAGTTCTAACTAATGGATGCGAGACGTGGCCTGTGCGGGTGGAGGATATGCGGAAACTAGAGGTTTTAGACCACTGGTGTCTCCGACGCATCCTCAATGTTCGATAGGATGAGCGAGTATCGAATGACTGGATTCAGCACAATTCATTGTTTAATTCTCGATTTAGGAAGCTGAATTGTCGTTTCGCAAGAGATGCGCGACAGCATTACTTGCATATTAAGACCAAGATTCAACACCGCGTCGTATGTGCGGAAAGTAACCTTGATTGATCACACACGTACACATAGGGCTCGGATGTACAAACATGCAGTACTTTGTGATGTGCGGCTAACACCGTGCTAAATTGATTGGCCAGAGGTAGTGAGCTGCATGCTGAAACAGACTGGAGTCTCACTAGCATTTCTTGTTATCTTTTTTCCTCGTATCTGTCTAGGCCTGGGCAACCTGACAGTATCTTAGCCCACGTGCAGTCTGTGACTGTGCGGCACTTTGCCTGGATCAGGCTTGTGCTTTCATACCATACCATACATAGGGCTCTACTCATTCACAACTTGACAGTATCTTATCCCGCTAGCGGGGATCAGGTTGTGATACATACTCAATTCCCCGCACTTGTTCTAGACTACCGACCAACCAAGTTGAATTTCAAAAACTCCAGATATCTGAAGCATGAAACGGGATTCACCAAGATTGAAACAAAGAAGCCGAAAGCTTGACTTCAAGTCAAACACACCTGTCACATTGTGAGTAGAAATTGAACAAAAGCGGTGGTATTAGAGAGCAGTTTGTCAACAACAACGAAAAACTCACCGTCTCCAAAAATATTCGCTGAGAGGCGTATCGTCTAATCCGAGTTTCGCACGAGCTCGTTGCATCTCGGAGTCGGCATCCCTGTGGAAATGGTATGATGGTATGAAAGCACAAGTTTGATCCAGGCAAAGTGCCCCACAGTCACAGACTGCACGTGGGCTAAGATACTGTCAGGTTTCCCAGGCCTAGACAGATACGAAGAAGAAAAAAGCACAGGAAGTGGTAGTGAGACTCCAGCGTGGTTCAGCATGCAGCTCACTACCGTTGGCCAATCAATTTAGCACCATGTTAGCCGTACAGCACTTAAATGCTGCACAATTGCACATCCGTGCAATCAGACGCTCACATTTGAGAGGCATTTTGATGTCAAGCACTAACTGCGACATTCTCTGACAAGCTTTTCTATTTGTGAGTGCATGAACGGTCAGTTAGCGTGGCAATGTAGGATAATTTGTACAAGATTTGATTCTATGATGCTCCTGGATCGGCGCGAATAGGCCGGTGATTTGAGACATCAGTTAAGACGGACAGGGAGTGAGCGACCCCAAATAAAAGTAAGCTTATGCATTTGTGAAGTAAAGTGACGAGGAACGTATGGTGGTGGTAGCTGATGTCGCTCGATTCATTCACAACACTTGGTTGCTTGAGTCAAAGGCACTAGGGCGTTTCAATGAGGTTTGTATGCGTTTAAGAATTATAGACGCGTGTAGATAGTTGTGACCCCTTCACTCCACCTGATAAAGTGATTTTACTTGGCAGAGAAACGTCGATTGATGTCATGCTGGCTCTGACTGTTTCGACTCCATGGTGCCCAACTAGATCCACTGTCCAAGTTTCGCTTATAAGCTACGGTCGGCCGGACCAACCTGTTCAATCTCATGTGCCAAAACACATGTAGATGGTGTTAAACCAATGATTATGAACAAA
>JACCGJ010000475.1:116035-139236 GCA_013407085.1 Atriophallophorus winterbourni | reverse complement strand
GCGCTCCTGCACTAGATGAGTTGTCCTTCATGGAATCCGAGGTGTATGAAGCACTTATCCATGTTCGCGTCAACAAAGCGGAGGGACCAGACGGTATCCACTCGATTATGCTAAAGAATCTTGCCCCAGTGCTTACAGAACCCTTATGCAAGCTCTTCAATTCATGCTTGAACATGGGAGTGGTTCCTAGTGAGTGGAAAGAAGCTATAATCGTGCCAGTACACAAGGGTGGTTGCAGCTCAACTGTTGGTAACTATAGACCTGTCAGCTTGACTAGCATCGTCTCGAAAGTAATGGAAAACTGCTGCGTGACAAAATCTGTCAGCATCTTTGTCGGCATTCTCTACTGAGTGTAACTCAGCATGGATTTCTCAAGGGTAGATCCTGCCTGACAAACCTTCTTAGTTTTCTCAATACTGCCACTTAAAGGATGGATGAAGGGAAGCCTGTCGAAGCCCTCTACCTAGACTTCAGCAAGGCTTTTGATTCCGTAAACCACCGCCTTCTTGAGATTAAGCTAGCAGCAAAAGGCATTCGGGGTAGTCTACTTGCTTGGATAAAGGCCTTCCTAACAGGTAGGACATTCCGAGTTAGGGTAGGATCTACGCTGTCGAATGAAACCGACGTGATCAGTGGTGTACCCCAAGGTTCGGTACTTGGTCCTCTTCTATTCCTGATTTTCATTGATGACTTGTCCTCTGCATTGAAGTGCCCATGCTACATTTTTGCGGATGATGTGAAATCCATCGGATCAACGGACGAAGATACCTTGATGCACGACCTTGAACGGGTCATAAACTGGTCACACCAGTGGGACCTCCCACTTAACCTTAATAAGAGCCAACTCTTGTCAGCACTGGTTGATAAGATTTCAGTTCAGGTGTCGGGCAATCCTCTCACTGTAAGCGCCACACAGCGTGTTAAGGATTTAGGAGTACTAGTTAGGACGGACTTCAAATGGGAGGACCAATACGCCGCTGCAGCTCAACGTGCTCGCAAAGTTCTCTTTCGGCTGAGATCCGTGTTATCCAGCAGAAGACCCGAGGTATTCCTGCCCCTTTACAAGGCATTAGTTAGGCCGCATTTAGAATATTGTGTCCAGGCGTGATGTACTTACTACAAGAAGGATATCGTTCGACTCGAAAGCGTACAGCGTCTCGCAACTTGCATGATTGAGGGTCAGCGAGGGAAACCTTACGCTGCACGCCTAAAGTCCCTAGATCTTTTTTCACTTACGCGCCGTCGTTTGAGAGGTGACTTAATTGAAACCTTTAAGATCTTGAAGGGGTTAAGTGGCGTTAGCATGACCGACTTCTTTGCCTTAAGTCCTGAGCTGGGCACCCGGGGCCATTTACTCAAACTTGCTAAGGAGCGATGTAGACTAGACTCCAGGAAAAACTTTTTCAGCCTCAGGGTGGTAAATTTCTGGAACCGGCTTCCAGAAAAACTTATATCCTGCAGTTCTGTCGTAAGTTTTAAGCAGGGTTTGGACCGCATCTGGGGTAAGCTTTTTCCTGAATTCTCCCCCTAATTTTTATGCAAGATTAGGTTGTTCACCAATTTTATCGTTGTTTGGTAAGTAAGTAAATGCTAAAGTTCTGTTTGTTTAATACACAACTCTTCTTTAGCTGACCTCTCACCGTACTGGTGAGGAGAAATGTATTCTTATCTTTCCAGCATCATTCATTACGTGGTGCTTCCTAAATACAACCCGGATAATCCCTTGGCATCGCGATCGTCGAGGATATTCAAACCACAATAAGAATAAACGCTGTGGCAGTGGTGGTTGCTTCTCTGCAGCTTTCCATCGAAAGAAATTCTGGACGCTCGATTGGCTTGTTCGCCACTTACTGTCCTGTGCAACTGAACTGAACTGAACAAAAATAGAATGATTTCACTAAAAGACCAAAAGAGCAAATGTCAAAAGAAAGGTCAAGTGAAGTCAAACGATAGCGAAATAATCAACACAGCAAAATCCAAAAGATGGAATCCAAGGTGCAGAATGCGCTAAAATGTTAGTGGATCCGTTATTCACAATTCCCACACGAAGCGACGAACAAAAACTTCACAACCATGGAAGAAGACAAAGTCCAGAGTTCGAAATTATATTAACGCCAAAAATATATGTACAAACATTAATTCGAATGAAGCCTGCATGGCCAAAAAACGAAAAACCATACAAGGCCAACAAGTGTATGTACAAAATACGAAGATACAAAGTGAAAGTAGGGCACTGCAATCTCACCGCGCGCATTTTGAATTTGACATGTTATTATTGATTTGTAGTCATACTTACTAGTTCACGTTTTAAGATTACAAGCAAATGTACCATGTGTGATGACCTTGTTAAAAGTTTGACTGTGCCTCGTAATGTTATTCTTGTGGTAGCTGGGAACGCCTCCGGCTCATTAAAAAGCGTACGGTACTCTTTTGCACGCAAGTTGCTGTTTAAGGTAATGTCTGTGGTGTTGTAGAAACTACATGTTTCATATTAGTTGCAGACAACTGCTAATTATCGTTTTATAGCAAATGAAATGCCTTTCCTGATACTTTTAACTACAAAATTGTTCATGGTTTGCTTAGAGATCTTAACATCACAACGCATAGTGTAGTTCGGGATCAGAATCCTTTATTAGAAACAATCAAAATTTACATATAGTCTCAACGGAGTTTTACGCAATATACATAGAAAATTAACGTTAGTCAGCACAGTAAGTACGTTCTTTGCACAAACTCAGGGTACCAAAGTATTCATCCAAATTCAACGAATTGCTGAACACTACGTTGTCCGGAAGTGAATTCCATATGATGACGCACCTCTCAAAACACAGGTATGAAATATGGTCAAGTCTGGAACGCAGTAGCTTGTATGGATGTCCGGATGTGCAATCGTGCGGTACTTTGTGCTGTGCTGCTAACATCGTGCTAAATTGATTGGCCGCCGGTAGTGGGCTGCATGCTAAAACATCCTGGAGTCTCACTACCATTTCCTGTTCTTTTTTCTTCCTCGTATCTGTCTGGGCCTGAGCAACCTGACAGTATCTTAGCCCACGTGCAGTCTCTGACTGTGCGGCACTTTGCCTGGATCAGGCTTGTGCTTTCATACCATACCATGTATGGATGATCGCACGGATGTGCAATCGTGCAGTACTTGTGTGCTGTGCGCTAACACCGTGCTAAATTGATTGGCCACTAGTAATGAGCTGCATGCTGAAACACGCTGGAGTCTCACTACCATCTTTATTCTCGATCTCTCATATCTGTCTAGGCTTGGGCAACCTGACAGTAATATCGCCCACGTGCAGTCTCTGACTGTGCGGCACTTTGCCTGGATCAGGCTTGTGCTTTCATACATACATACATGTATGGATGTCCTCGTGTTTGCGCTTTTTTGATTTTGTGAAAAGGAAGCGCAATTGTTCAAGACCAATTATCTGAAACACTTTGATTTGATCAATCCATATGTGATGGCATGTGAAAGTATGCAATCCAAGTGTTCGACAAATATGATCGTATTGTTGATGGCGCAAAGATCGTATGAGTGTAGACAAATGTTGAATTTTTTCCAAGAGACGCTTTTCACCTACAGTTAATCGAAAATATGCCGGAGCTCCATTTTTCAATCAAGGGCGTATAAGAGTTTAATTTATATCGATTATAACCTCTTCCGACCAGACATGCAAGCTGACGGTGTTCAGCCATAGTTTACGCGCGCTCTGCATAGATTGTCTACGAAAAGCCAATTCGGCCGTAAGAACTACCTATCGAATAAAAATCAGGTATTAAAAAGTATGACAAGCGCAGTCATATCAATTTCTCACCAGTATATTTCACGTTTGTTCTGTTAAAGATTGTGAAAATAATACTGAAGCGTATAATTTAGCATCATGTGTTTAAACGCTGCATGCTTAGTCCGAACTTCAAGTTTCTTTGATGTATGTCCAACTTCATAATTACAGAAAGTGTCTGGACAGAAGCCAAAAAATAAATTACACGGTTTTCTTCAACTTTTAGAAGCCTTTGACGATCGAAGATTTTTACGTGGTTTAAGAACGTATGGGTCCTAAAACTCTTCTTTAAAATGTATTTACGGTTTATCAGCATATAGATGGTGGGCTATACGAATCGATGGCAGAATGGAGAACGGTTAGCAATGGTGTTCTACAAGGGTCCGTTCTAAGTCCTCTTTTGTTCTTGCGTAATGTTAATGACAACACGCCGTCTCATTTAGACTGGACTTTGACGTAGTGCGATGGTTTGTGTACCTCTATGACCAATTGAGCTATACTGGATGGTGTCTTTTAGTGCCAGCAGAGCTACTCATCCCAGAAAGGTCGATGGATAGAGGTCACACAAATTCAATCTCAACCCACTGCCTTGTGGGTCAGGCTTTTTTAGACAAAGGCTCCGGGTGGCGCTCCCCTAAGCCAACCCCCTACTTCGGGGTGGGCAGCCAGGTAGTACGCCCACAAGAAATTATGAAAATACAGGTGAAAATGACATATCCCCGCGCTCATAACACTCAACGCCTACTCACAAGCTTTCATGATCTCACACTGCATGCAAACTTTTTTAATAACTGTTTTCAGTTTTATAGTTCTATGGGTAGCCCTGACTGAAGTACAGCTTGTTCATCGTGGTTTCCAATCCTTCGTTTCTAATCCTTCGAATGTACGCAAGTCACACTATCTACGCCTGTCCACTGATGACGGTCAAGCTGGTGTCTGAATCGTTTTGAGTGAGAGAGAGCTGAGGTCACACTGTTAGACTGGATCCCAGTCGACAGTCGCCTTTGTGCAGCAATACTACAGGGTTCGTGCAAGAAAGGCCGATGTCACAATCAATCCCGCAACCTGTTTGTGGTTGCTGCCTATGCACCGACTAATTGTAGCTCTGAACTTGACAAAGACGAGTTTTATGGAAGATTACAAGAACTCATTAGACTTGCATGGAGGAGTGACATCGTTGTCTTAGCTGGAGACATGTACGCACGAGCATTTTGTGGGCGAAAGGTTTGGTCTTGATTGTCATCGTAAGGACAAAGGCGGCAGTGTATTTTATTACGTTGGTCATAATTTTTAATCCGGTATTATTCAATAAAAAACAAATCCAAATATCCCAAAATTACATTCAGTAGAACCACAAAAACAAGCTGCTTTTGCATATTCCGCTGGCCTGCTTTCCTTTTTCACGCGCTTGCTCATCTGTTTTTCCTGCTTCATATTGTTTGGCACTTTGTCTGGCTCCAGAATATTGCTTCATGATGATGATGATGTAATGACAACGACGAAAGATTGCTTAGCTTGTGCTCAGAGCACAGACTACCTTGCCAGCACTAACTCTCGTCATTCGAAGCGTCACTGCTTCACCTGGAAATCTCCATCGGCGGCCTCGTTCACGCAAATTGACCACATTTCTATCAGCTACTCGTGGCGAGGCGTGTGCAAGTTTGCCGTTCATACTTGGACACTTGTTTTGAATGACATCATGCGTTAGTCCGTGCTATGCTCTCGATGCGTTTTGGCAGGAAACGTTGCAAGGCAACTGAAAATTTGCAGGCTCAATGATCTCCAGTTTCCCGGGGAGTTTCTGACCAATTTTAGTTTGCATCTTTCTGGAGTTCCCAGAGATTGTATCAATGAACAATGGAGTGAGATACAAACCTTGGAAATAGCCGCGTTAGATGGTTGTGGGCTGAATTCCCGTGTAGCTCAACACTGGGTTTCTGCGATTTATCTCCAACTAATGAACCAACGTTAGTTGCTGTCTGCTGATATCATACATGATGCGTCATGAAGGCCTATTAAATGTAAACTGGTTGCCAGTTTGAGAACCGAAAAGGAAAGTTGGTGGAGTTCCAGGACTACGGAACTTTAAACTGTGGCAGCTATAGGCAATTTCAGGAAATTGTTCCAACTCATCAGAACTACTGGAAGCGGGCAACCAGGCATGACTGAGCTGTCACGTGAAGCAGATGTGTCGCTAGTTTTTAACATGTACAGGTGCATGGAGTGATGAGCAGAACAGGTTGAGGGACAGTTTACCTGGCATTCTACAATGACTGATTTCGAGCCTACGGAATACTGTACCCCATGGTCGATTTCTCTCGAGACTCCCACTTAATCAGAGACTAACAGTGTACTCTGGAGCCGTAAGCGCCATCGAGCATCAAGTGATGATGTCTTGCTGTCGTCATTGTTCAAAGAGGGCGGTTTCGCTCTAGTTTGCAATCTCAAGCGCTGTTCGCCAACAAATGGGCTGAGGAACGCGTTCCGATCCCTGGGAGTGAATCAGTAATTGCTCCGATTTACAAAAAGGGACGCCGCGTTTCGTGTGAAAATCATCGGGGTATCAGTCTCATTTCAGTAGCTCCTAAAATACTGGCCTCCATCCATGTTTTACCGGTTGAGTATGGTATGAATGGTATGAAATCACAAGCCCGATCCAAGCAAAGTGTCGCATAGTCAAAGACTGCACGTGGGCGATATTATTGTCAGGTCGCAAAGGCCTAGACAGATATGAGAAATAGAAAATAAAGATGGTAGTGAGACCCAGCGTGTTTCAGCATGCAGGCCACTACCTGTGGCTAATCAATTTAGCACGGTGTTAGCCACACTGCACAGTTGAGCACCGGTTGATTACCAAACGCGAATAGAAAATCTGTGAGGAGCAAACTGGGTTTCCTTCCGCTCGAGAGTGTATAGATCAAATCTTCAAACTCCGTCAGTTACTGGAGCAACGCCTCGAATTTCGTAGACCAACTATCGTGGTATTCCTTGACGTCCGAGCGGCATTCGGTTCGATACGATTTTCAAAAAAGACCGATTCCCTTGACAGTCATCTGGGTTTTAATGTTATTTCGGTGACTGCTAAAATCCTGGCCTTCTTGTTTCACCGGTCGAATGCCTAACGTGAAGATTAGATGCATGAGTATTAGTTTTGGTTTCGTGCCAGTTGAGGTCTTCAGTTACTCGAACAACAGCTCTACTCTCCCACAGATTTTAAAACCACCGTATACTTTTCGGCAGCCGACAATAGCCGTTCCACAAATGTACGCCAAAACACCCTATGCGCTTTTATCTCACACATCTGGGTGCGTTAGCGTTTACAACGACCTTTTTCAGACATTCTTCACCACAAGTGGCTTCCGGTAAGGATGCCATCATTGAATTATGCAGTGAAAGAACCACAGCATTCAGAGTTCACATAATACCAGGCGGTAAGCTTCTGGACTTGGACTATGCTGATGATATAGCTAGTATTTTGCCTGCATTTGAAATGCGATTGGCACGTTCCAAATTTAGTGTTCCACTGCAAAACGTCGACTTATCAAACAGCACTTTATTACATTACAATCAGTCGCGTGAGATTTTAGATAGTTTTACGTACATCAGTAGTTGTCGATACTTTCGCGGATGTCCGTTCGTGCAATATTATTGTACCTCTACGCAGCTAACGCCGTGCTAAATCGATTTTCCACTGGTCCTGAGCTGCACGCGGAAGCACGCTGCAGTCTTACTAAGATTTTTATTTTTCTTATTATTGTCTAGTCCTGGGCAACCTGACATTATCTTAGCCCGTTTGCAGCAATTTGTATTGATCAGGCTTGTGGATTTATACATGTACATACCGATGTAATCCTGTGCATGATGATGATGGTGATGACACGGCTGCCGTAAATCGTTTTTAACTCCGAGATTGAGGATGACCTAAGTAAAACTATAGCCGGTCAGATCGACGCGGCAGCCTAACTTCCGCCAGGTGAAGTGATTACCGATCTAGAGTATGCGGATAACATCCTCATTTTGGGACGCAGCAATCCATGAACGTCCTGACACTTGAAACTTGAAGGTACCGCATGTACTTTCCACCTAGCAGGTGTAAAACCTACCAAAGACTGGAGCGGTTCTAATTCGAACTGTGTTCAGTGGCGGTTTTGTAGTAAGCATCTCGAAGTGTTTGCATAATCGTGTATATCGGTGAGCGGAGTGATGAGGAAAGCTTGTTAGGATGCATGGCAGTGAAAGCCGCGAGGAAGCTGTCGTTCACTAAACTTGATTGAATGCCTGTTCCGTTCGAGGTGTAGCCATCTCACCTCGGTTTGTTTGTGCTTATTCCTATAAATTCCGTGGCTGTTTAAAATCCACCCTTTCCCATCTTTTCAGATTTTATTTTCTAATTTTTTTCATGGTTGTAAAGCATTTGAGCATTTGCCGCAGGCTATCAGTGCCATGTTTTCCCCAGTGATGAATTTGATGCACGCTCGTACAAAAGGCTGACACGTGCCATGCTTCGTCGTTTTAGTAAAACTTGGTCTATTCAGTTGGAAGTTCCTCAGCGGGTTTTCTTCTTTTAAACCCGTTGGTTTCTAAAAATAGCTTGCTTTTAGTGACAGCATCGTGTTACTCATATCGATGTCTGTCAAAGGCGTGTTGACTGAAATAAATACTAATGCTAGCTGGTTTGCTTTCGATGCGGCACATTTTAAAAATAACCCAGCATCGTAATGTTTGCGAAAGCTAAATGACCATTTAATAATAAGGCACACTCGGATCGAGAAGCTCACCTCAGCTCCAGGATTAGTCACAATTATTTATTTACCTGAGTGGGATTCAAACGATCTCTTTTTCTTGTGGTTGGAAACATTCTATGTAAATAAATGATAATGCCAGTGGCACTGGAGCGTGTTTTCGTATGCGTCTCATCAGTTGTCAAAACAAATTTAACACGGCGTTTCCTGTGTAGTGTGGTCCTGCTTAATGTGAATGAAAGTGTAGAGCTCACTTAGATTAGTTCTCCAGCTTATTGTCATATAAGCCAAACCTTTTTTGAGAAAAGCTCTGGGTGGAGGTCTTTTTAATTAACTTACCGAACAGCAGTGCACATAATCAACCTGTAAAATGATATTTGCGTCGGTATAGTTATAGTATCGTTGCTGCTTTTAACGTAAAAATCGTGTAAGGTTTGAAATCATCAAGGAACCACGGGGCAGATAAATTTGAACAAAAAACAATTTTCGGCGTTTACATCAAGTTCTTATATTGCTCCTTTTTGATTGTTAATTTTCTCAGTATGATATCTTCGAAACTTACTTTTACTTTTGTGCGACTATCTCCTCCTGGAGGATGAGTCGGCTTCAATGAAGGTTCTTGGGGATTTGGGTACAAAGCGGCGTCCCCAGCACCACTCGGCCTTTGTTCGAGTCAGCTTCTCTAGCCTTTGCACAACCAAGTGCGGCCTGCAAGGCAGCAGGGAGTTGCCAGAAAGAGGTGGTCTACCAGACTCTGTTCCAGGTTTTTCTTCAGGGTTTTCTCCTGAAGCCTTTCCCGCGATCGGGTGTCCCACAAGGCAGTGGAGGTTTAAAATCAGGGTTTTCCTTCCCTTAGATGAAATGCCCTCCAGGCTAACGAGCTCCATCTGCCCGAAGCAAACTGGTTTTCAGGCGCCAGTCACGCGCCTTCGCCCCTTCCCTGTTGTAGAAGCAGTTCCGCCGGGCTCGGGGAGCCACCGTGCAGGCCAGAAGCTGGACTTGGTTGTCAGAGGCTATTTGAGACGCGTGCCATATGAGAGCATTTTATAAACAGTAAGAGCTTATCCCCACTGCCACCCCCGGCTATGACAACCTTTGGAACCTGACAATCTTTGAAACAGCAAACTCATGCTAGAATAATTTATTTTGTCTACATTTCGACGATTATTTCTTTAGGAAGCGTGACATATTATTGTTAATTTTTCTGATATTACTGAAACGTTTTACCTCCCGATTTAGATAATGAAGCAAAATTTTTCATCAACTGAAAAATTGAAAAAGAAATTGAAGAAAATACGCGAAAAGCAATCAGGCTCTGAAAAGTCTAAAGAAAAGCTCGGGTTTATTAATGCAGAGCGAACTGATGAAGCAAATTCCAAAAAACAACATTTATCTGTTCCGTTACCAGGCACCAGTTTGGTTCTGAGCGGGCGTTTTGAGGAATTGCCTGTTTCGGATCACATCAAGAAAGCTATTTCGTCCATGGGTTTCTCAGAGATGACCGAAATACAAAAGCGTTGTCTTCCAGATTTGCTGGAGCACCGTGACGTGATGGCGTGTGCTAAAACTGGGAGTGGCAAGACGTTGGCTTTTTTAATACCAGTCGTTGAGCTCATGTTGCAATTAGGTCTTCAGCCGCGTAACGGAACTGGTGCTATCATTATCTCTCCTACGCGAGAACTCAGTTTGCAGACTTACAGTGTACTACGGGTAAGCTTACGTGTGTAATTTAAATCTTTTCAGGAATTGACTCAATTCACGTCGTTGAGAATCGGCCTAGTTATGGGTGGAAGTAATCGCCAAACAGAGTCACAAAATCTTGAAAAGGGAGTGACCATTCTTGTTGCAACGCCAGGTCGACTGTTGGATCATTTGACCAACACGAAGAATTTTTTGCGGCACAATTTGAAAGCCCTGGTAATTGATGAAGCCGATCGTTTGCTGGATTGTGGATTCGAAATCGAAATGCGGCAGATCATTCAGATGTTACCAGCTGTACGTCAAACCATGCTGTTCTCTGCAACATTAAATGAGAAAACCCGCCATCTAGCCCGTGATGCACTCAAGTCGGACTGTATTATGGTTGGTTTAGAACGTGATGGAGATGCTACAGTGGATGGTTTAGAACAAGGATACGTGGTCTGTGCTCCGGAAAAACGCTTTTCCTTGTTGTATACTTTCATTAAAAAGAACCAAAAGAAAAAGGTTAGTTTTTACTGGTCTCTTGTGACAAATGGGGTGATGTTATTATTATAACTTAACGTTCTACCTAAAGTGTTTGCCTTTGTCATGTTAAATTTTATTGTTTCAATATATGTATGTATGTGTGTATGAAATCACAAGCTTGATCCCGAAATAGTAATCGTTCAAAACATTCACTGGCTGTCCAAAGTTGATGACGCAATTTCGCCATATTTGTCCACATTCGAACTTTGTCGGATGATGAAAGAACAGGCAACCTGACAAGGAGATCAGATCGGTTGGACGACCACAACAGATGTTGCTGGCTCCTTCTCAACTAGTCGGGCATATGACGCTACTTAAAATGTGCCAGTCTAAAAATGTATGTATGAAAGCACAAGCCTGATCTAGGGAAATTGCCGCACAGTTTGGAGAAACATCCATGAAGGCTTGATCGCGATCGGTCAAACGGTCGACGGTAGCTCAGGCCGTATGACATGAGACTGCAATGGTGAAGGTCTTGGGTTCGAATCAGACCCGAGACAGGATATGCACTACTGATGAGCTCAAATAAGAGCAAAACTCGAGTCCAGTGCTTCCAATGTGGACCGTCGTGATAAACTTTGTGAATATTTCGAAGGACTTGGTAGTCGCCAAAACATAACATTTAAACAGTTTACCTGCCGAATATCGCTGGGAACACACGTGCAGTGATTATTATTCCTGAATGAAACTGTAATAACACCGAACTGAATGCTCAGCGGAAACAGAATTTACCCGAGCTATCCATCTGTATTCGACTTGTAGCAGTAGTAGTGGCGTTATATTCCTTACTAATATTTGACTGGCATGCCTTGAGCTCACAATGTCACTGCGTATCTTCGCATTCATTTGCGTGAAGCTACACAGGGCGCCAGACTGTTGCGTTTTAAACTTTGTTTAAATGAAAGATTGGGGTAAATTTGAGTTCCCTACTAAGCTCTAAGAATGATGATGAATCCGGGTCCTCTCGTTGGAAGGTATGTGATTGTCTCGTAATATCGATTCTTATATGACGTTCATTGAAAGTGCCATCAGGAAATTTTCATCAATACTTTTACCGCATACTACCAATGCTGTAACAAAATACAATAATAGTTTTTATATAATGAATTTAGTGGCATGATTGACCACGTTTATTGTGGGCATATCTTTAGACACGTCGTCACAGCATTAAACTCGGAATGGTAATAGTGGCTGTTTCTCTATTCTCTGTATAAAAAATAATCGTAATCAGTTTTCCAGCGTGCTCATAGCAGAGTCTATACTGGTTGGATAGTGTATAAGCTCACGCTCAAACATGTTCCGAACTCCAATAATTTCTTGGTGTTTGTCCACCAATATAATTTTGGGTATACAATGGCGAGATAACAATTGTTCACTCCCTCTGCCTTGCCTATTTGTCATCACGATTTCGATCTCACCCATTTGTAGTTGAGACACATCAAATTGTGCTTGTTCAAATGTATTGTGCTTGTGTGCATTCCCCCCACATAGGTTATGGTATTCATGTCCTCGTGTATGGAAGTCAAGTTCTACTATGAGTTACTCAATTTTGTCGACACCCCTGTTATGGCAATACACGGACGTCAGAAACAGGCCAAGCGAACAAGCACGTTCTTGAGCTTTATCAAAGCAGAATCCGCCATACTGCTGTGCACGGACGTGGGAGCGAGAGGGCTCGACATACCAAAGGTAATTAACGATGGTTCCGTTTTTATTTGAAATTGATGTGTACAACCCCTGGACTGCACACACTACAGTGGCTTGATAACCATGGAGGATGCAGATGTGCCTCTGTTTCACTATGTATTCTCTTCTTTCGCCCCATTTACAGGGTACCCTCTACCACGTAACCCCGGGAATTAACTAATGTAGCTTGCGTAGTTTGAATGAGGGTGTCTAATTGGGATTTCATTTCCGTGCCACTTACATACTTTTACTTTTCTGCGGCTGGCTCCACGGGTGGATTAGCCGGCTTCATTGATGTCTCAAATCACGCCAGCCTACGCGTGTCGATCGGCGGCGAGATCGTAATCCAGTCACGTTCCCACCTGCGAACATCGTAGGGTGTCTACGTCCTCCTTCACTTGACCGCCTTGTCACCGACGCCAAGTACGAACGGGTTTAGGGTCTATGACGAGTATCCTCAGCGCTCAGTCGCTTTCGGAGGACGTGGCCAAACCAATTCAGTGTTCTCCGTTGGATATGAACGAAACGCGGTATTCTGTTGCATCAGCACGAACGGCTGCGTTAGATAACCGGCCAGTATATCGGACGCCCAATATGACCCAATGGTCGAACACTTTTAAGAATCGTACATCCTGTGACCTCAGCGGCCACTTCTGATATCCATGAGGCAGTACAAGGCGGATCGCTGCTTAGTAAACACGAATTTTAGTCTTGATGCTGATCCTGCGCTAAAAAGTGCCTTTTAGTTGCAGAAACGCAGTACGCGCACGATCACCCCTTAACTTCACTTCATCGTTCACCTGACCATTGGGCAACATATTGGAACCGAGGTATTTGAAGACTGGAACATACTCGATCAGACAGCCCTGAACGTTCAATTGCTAAACGCCTGGTATAACGGTATAAGAAAACGACTTGATTTTTGCTGCGTTTATCTCGAGTCCAAATTTTACAAATAATGCAATCTAAAAATTCTTGCAGCACTTCAACATTTTCGCTAAAATCAACTACATCATCCGCGTGATCGAGATCTGAGATCCGTTAATAATTGAACCCCTTGATAGCAGGTTAATGTCTGGTTCATAATCCAGTCGACGATATAGTTGAACTGAACCAGGGATAACTGACAGCCTTGTCTGACTTCTGTGTACAAGCTAAATTCAGAAGACTCTTCACCGTAGACGCGAGCCCGAGCAGCCATAGAGTTGTAATAGACTCTAATTAAGCTAATGAGCTCTGAAAGCGAGGAAATCGATAAAATATGCTATTGTTTGCTGTTGATACCGCGCATTGTGTTCCAAAATGCGCTCGAAAATGTCATTGATGAAGGAGTTCATGATGGGCATCACCTTGTACGGGATTTTAGTGTCGGGCTAAACCTGACGCAGGACATTGTAGATGTAGATGGCGTATGATTCGTTCCTCTGTCGCTTCTTCTTGTGATCTGTCACTTTGGGGGCCTTATTTGCGGCTTTTCTGGAAACGACCCTAGGTGCTATTGTAGCTCAACGCACATGCCACACGTTCATTACTGGCACATTATGTATCTAACAGAACAAAAAGAGTACCACACCCAAAATCCTGAGTACTTGTATTTAGTAGGAAATCACAAACCTAGTTCTAAACAAAGTGACACACAGTCGTAAACTGCACGTTGGCTGAAATACTGCCGGGTTACACAGGCCTAGACAGAGAAAGAAGGAAGATGGCAGTGGGACTCCAGAGTGTTTCCGCATGTAGCTCACTACCCATGCCAAATCAATTAAGCACCGTGTTACCTGCGAGTTTATAAATTTAATGACCCGAACGTGCATAAATTTTGTTTTTAAAAATGGTAGAGTTTTTTGTCATGTCTGAAAGTTCCGAAGGCGAGTGGCTTGCAGAACGAAATTTGTCTTTTGTGCTTGGCGGTCAGCGCAGTGGTCATACTGTTTCTCTCGACTTTCACTACTTTTGCCTTGTTTCATATTGAGACAATTTTCGAATTGGTTGGCCAGAGGTAGTGAGCTGCATGCTGAAACAGGCTGGAGTCTCACTACCATTTCTATTCCCCTCCTCATATCTGTCTAGGCCTGGGCAACCTGATAGTATCTTAGCCCACGTGCAGTCTCTGACTGTTGGGCACTTTGCCTGGATCAGAGTTGTGCTTGCTTACCTACCTACTACGTATTATATGAGCGAGGAACGTTTCCTGGAGCTACATTAGTGTCAGATTATATTGACTACTTATTGCCAATAACACCTGTTTTGCTTGTGTTACTCGTGTGGTAATTAGATACTTCGATTGCCATTGATAATTCGCCGCAGTCTCGATCTAAGAGTACATGCAGATTGATTAACTTTGCCTAACTGTAGGTTCATGGTTAAATACATACGTACAAATAAATATCATGACGACTGTAATTCTTTTATTCACATGTGCAATCCAAAGTGTTTTCGTGTCATCGTCAACCTCCTTCTGATCGTGCAATTGAATATAGGTGGTAACGAACCCTGATTCACTGTTTAGTATTTTATACCGCAGACGCGCTAACATTGTTCAGTTTAGCACTGGCTCACAAATTAATCTTTCGAATGGCATTCTTCTCTCATGACCGAGCAATTTAATCTGATTCTGAAAACTTATCGTTTGCTATCGGCAATGATCTTTCTTTTTCGTGACATCAAGCGCTGTCTTCTAATCTTACTCTAGGTCGATTGGATCCTTCAGTATGATCCACCGGACGATACAAAGGAATACATTCATCGTGTTGGCCGAACTGCCAGAGCTGGGAGTGAGGGCAACGCGTTGCTCGTACTTCGCCCACACGAGCTAGAATTTCTTGCGTATTTGCGTAAATCACGCGTCAAAGTGGTTGAATACGAGATGGCTCAGTCCAAACTTGCCGATGTGCAACCTGCGCTGGAGAAGTTGGTCAGCACGAATTACTTCCTATCACTGTCTGCCCAGGAAGCGTTCAAGGGCATTGTCCGTTCGTACGCCTCATCCAGCTTGCCATGTTTCAACGTGGATCAATTGGACTTGGCCGCTTTGGCTCGAACCTGTGGTTTGCAAGTGGTTCCCAAAGTTGATTTGATGGTCAAGCCGAAAAAATCAAGAGACGTTCCCGGAGGAAAACGGTACACACCTTTTGGCGTGAGCAACAAAAAGGCTAAGAAGGCAAAGATTTATAAACGGATAGGTTGATCGATGGAGCAAAATATACATTTTGTACATACGTGGAATTCTATTTGTTAAAATATCAATTCCAACTGTTCTGTTGTTCGTGCTGTGCGGTCACATTCAGCCGCAATCTTCACGTCAAGTGTCTCCGGTAGGTCACACTGAGTTTCACCTAGTTCTAAACGATGTGGCTGTCATCATTGTTGGCCTCTGGTCGATACCGTCCATGGATGACATTGCAAGTTCATAGCCCGACTAGGGAGGAACAATGCCTCTCGCAGCGATAAGCATTAATCGGCCGATCGACGGGGTTTGTACGCTGATCTGCTTTATGCAGCCTAGAGTAGTATGTGGTCTTCCTTGGGTTGATGATGACGCAACGACCCCAAGGTGAAAGATCAAGAGCAAGTTCTTCCCCATTTGTAAGGTCAATGTCAACAGCTTTGATATCTCGTTTGTAAACGTCTCGAGAGCGCAAGTGTGGCAATTCGGCCGTTTATTTAGCTTTGAAATGCAGGGCTATGTCAGAGCATTGCTCAGGCGCTTATTGGTTTTACTCAACAATCGTGCAGCATTTCTGTGCTGTACGGCTAACATCGTGCTAAATTGATTGACCAACGGTAGTGAGCTGCATGCTGAAACACGCTGGAGTCTCACTACCGTTTCTATTTCACCCCTCATATCTGTCTAGGTCTGGGCAACCTGGCAGTATCTTAGCCCACGTGCAGTCTCTGACTGTGCGGCACTTTGCCTGGATCAGGCTTGTGCTTTCATACCATACCATACTCAACAAAAAATGCCATTAGAAGAGGATATTCAACGAAATTTTCTCAATCTTTCACGAAAACACGTTCCATTTTCAAAGCACTTACCGTTTTATCTTTAAGTAGTCGGACGTTCTATCTATACTAGGCAGGTGAACTTGGTGTGAGTGTGAAGATCAATCTGTGTATAAAGTTAATCTAGGCTGCAGCTTTCCTCAACGTTAATGCTGAACCGGTCATCTTGTGAATATTTTTCAGGCAGCTTCTGCGTGGAAATGGAATGTGTTAGTCCGATTAACTTGAGAGAGATTCTTAATCCTCGTGTGGAACCAGAAACCAATAGTGAATTGCTGACCTACTTCGCACTGCTTTCGTTTCTCCGATGGCGTTTATCGGGCCTCATGCTTCAGGACGGTGACCATGAAGCTTTATGGTCAAAAACGTCGCTAAATCGACTTACACTCACGCGTAAAAGAAGCTTGTCCGGTTTTAAAGCAATCATAGATGAGGTGGTTGTGAACTACATGAGACTTCAAGCTCCAGTGGATATGTATCTTTCGACATAGCCTGCAAATGTTACGTCAATTTGTGGATCAAGTCTTGGACATGCAGGAGTAATTTTTAGACCTGACTGCCACTGCGGGTTCCCTTAAATTCGGAAGCAATTTCACCATTATATGCAGCTATTTATGATAGACCTTATCCGGTCTCCACTTACGTTGGGTACCTACTTGCGAAGTCAAGAGTCATGATTTAATTTGTGTACTGCATTGTCTAGGTTTATCCAAAGGTAGACTCAGCAGTCAATAAAACAGCCCTGGTGATGACGAGATTAAACTTCGTCTGCAAGAATTAAAAAACTGTTGCCATTTTGAAAAGAAACATTTTATTTTGATGATTAGCGTAATTTCATCGAGTAGTTATGTACAGAAAGACGGTGATTTTTAAAGATAACTAATATATCTCGGGTACAGCGTCTCAATCTCGTTGCGTATTTCTAAATCATCCAAATGCGGCACAAACAATCGCTGTCTATCGATTAGCTCCTTGGCCTTGCTCAACCACGAGGCTGCGGTGGCATAGTCTGTTTGGCTGATGCAACATTTGGCAAGATAAAGCAAGTTTGCAGCGTAGTAGCAAGGACGAAGTCGTTCTGTCTGTCAACAGAAAATATACGGTAAAAGACATTTAAGGGTGGTTTTTACTGGAAATTGATGTAGTTTGAAAAATAATCGGTTTTATAAAACGATAATTTGATACGATATCATCAATTGCAGGTGACAAAATAACCGTTTACATATGTATACAGTGAAGCGTCGGGTTTGAACAAATTTCAAGTAGTGTGCACCACCCAGGAGAATTGAAAAAGCGAACTCGCATGGTTTCCCTGTTCTAAAAAAACCATTTCACACAAAAATAGAGATTCGTTGCTTCTATTGTTGCTATGAATGAGTGTGTTGATAGATTAACTGTTTTCCCGTAACACGGCGCACGGTATGGTAAAACAAAACTAAAATGTCGTGCAAAAGTACATGATAGAGTGACATAAATGATGTGGGTGCTCCTTGAAACAGGTAAAGGGAATGATGATATAGTTGGTCAAGGTCACTTGCATTAATACCACACATTGCGTGTAAATAGTTGGCGTAATGCTACGAATATTGATAGACAACGTTACACTAGGCCGATGATGGAAGTGAAAGCTTAATAAATCATGTCCAGGATTACGGCTAACGGATCGTACAGTCGATTGGTATGGAATGAAAGCACAAGCCTGATCCAGGCAAAGTGCCGCACAGTCAGAGACTGCACGTGGGCTAAGATACTGTTGCTCAGGCCTAAACAGAAATGAGGAAAAAAGAACAGGAAATGGTCGTGAGACTCCAGCCTGTTTCAGCATGCAGTCGGTTACGACAATGACAAGTGACAATTTGTTGATCAATCTCGTGACACAAATGTTCATATTTGCATAATTTTACATCACACACATTCGGTTTCGTACTGTTTTTACTCATCAGGTAGAGAGAGTGCGGGTAGAACTCGCATGCCTTGAAACAGTGGAGGAAAGGTAACCAAGATGGTAACTTGTAAACCACCAATTTGTTTAATCACATGAATAACAATAAATCCATGGACATGAACATATTTGCATGATTTTCCATCAAGCACATTCCACGACCGACTTCATGGTGTTTGCAGTCGTTGTGTCCCGTTAATGGACAGACTACCAAAGGCACAAATGCCGAAAGACTGGCGAAGTGACCATCAAATAAGACGTTAGCCCATGCTCTATGTAAGCTCTACGAAGTTTTATTAGTTGCAAGTGTCGTCGAGGTCAATCGTCGGATGGAAACACAGTGTGGACATTTTATCCTCTTTGTGGGCTCCTTATTGTATCACCGTTTAACTTGGAGGCACGGTCCAAAGAGTCAGTTCTCTGCTGTGGTTCACAACTATAAAGGGGAACTCACCTCTTCAAAATCTGCAATCGCTTCTTCCAGGGTAGCAGTCGGTGGAGTAGCATACAACCGAGATGCCATGCTTCGTTCAATCCATGAGAGATTGTAAACCTAAATGTGAAAGAATATAACTTGTTCACGGAATAACTACCAAATCATCCATCAATGTTTGCAGGGTATTTTATTCATTAGTACAGTGGTTAACGTCCCAAGAGAGCTGTTATTATTGTCCTCCGTAACCATTGATTGTCAAGAAACTGGTGTACAGCTTAGAATCTACTTACACCTTTGGGTGACTGAAACAATCAGCATTAGCGATACCATGTATCTGTCATACAATCACCATGAAATTATACTAAAATGAGGCCTGACCTACTATAAGGATATAGAAAAATGCGAATGGACTGAGGTGAATATGCCTGACATACTAAAAGAGTTAAAGTTGCGTGAACGAATGGGTCGATAACAATACAGTTACCCTGAGGATTTCACTGTTTTGCTCATCGCCACTAGACAAGCACACAAGTCACTGAAACACATTAATAAGTTGCGTACAACCAGACTGCCACTAACAATAGGGTTATAGCATATTCTTCAGAGCAATTTACCACCACGATACTGCATTGCAGGGACCCCCACCATGGAAGATCAACTGCGCTAGGCTGGGCCTTGGGCTGTCTATGTAATGTGGCGGTTTTTTCTGACCTAGGTCCTTCAATCTAGCCAAACATTCATCTCATTCATCCCTGTGTGTCTGGTCGTTCAATAGTCACTCAACTACCCTTTGGGCTCTCCCTGGCAATGATTCCCAGAGGGAAAATGTACACCTGCAATATAGTTAATCCGTTTGTATTCAATGTGAAGTGAGATCGAGCTTACGCATATGCGCAACAAACGTTCGCAACACAAACGGAATTCAACTGCACTCACTTGATAAGCCCACCTGCCACGTAAGTGATGGCTGTGGCAATCATTTGAGTTCATTTCAATGGCTTTATCGATCAATTCCTGTGGCAACAAAGAAAATATCATACGATGTTTAAGTGCTACAGTAAATTGAACGGAAAGGAATGAAGACGCGCGGGGTGTATCAGCACAAAGTGGTAGCACTAAAATATACAGAAATTGTCATGACTCAACTAGCGAAGCCGATGCATGTGAACTTGTTTTTCGATGCAAACGATAAATACGAGCCTAGTATGGTTCGTTACGTCATCAGCCTTAACAGCAGTAAGCACAAGTGTGGAACCGGAAAAAACGCATCGAGCAGAATGAAGTATGAAAAGCAGATAAGCAGCCAACCTAGGTGTGAAGACGTACAATGAACAAAAACCCTCATTTGCATGCACTTACGTCGTACACCCCCTAGACCGGTTTTGTACTGTTTGTACGCATATCAGGATTTTATACTTTCAGAATAAGCGCCACTGACTTCGGATTGCAGCAATATAGCGTAGATTTTCAAACAGCGGTTAGATGGATATTTTGTACCTAACTCATGCAAACGAATATTTCCTGCTGAGAAGTTTCAAGACGGTTAGCAAACGCTACATTTGCTTTGCATACATACCCGTGAGAGCTCGTGTTCAAAACAACCATAGCAGAAGCTAAACTGCAGAGGTAAATCCAGTTATCAGCTGGAATTTGAAGGAAATCAAGGGTAATTGGTTTACGCTTGTTCGTTGCGAAGACGTGCTCACGTGGCATCATGCATTTGGAAACCATATATTTATCGTGCACTTTATCAGACAGATAACATATTCACTCTTCGGCAAGCCCTAGAATATAGGCATGCTTGTAGACAGCCCATGGTAGCAATCTTTCTGGATTTTAGTTGTGTGTTTGTGATTCGGTCGATAGGAACGAAATATTTAATACTTTATTACTCAAAGGTATCCCACAAAAGCATATCTCCGGCGTTTTTTCCTATAGTTCTGAGTGCGTTAGGGTGTACAATAGCCTGTCAGCCAACATTCCTACGTTAAGTTGTGTTCGACAAGGGTGTCCAATTTCTCCATTTTTGTTCAATTTTGTAATTGACGATATAATGGATGCATGTAATGTAGACGTACCGACACCGGGCATTCAGATAGTTCGCGACAAGAAACTTTTAGATTTAGATTATGGTGACGACATCGTTCTACTCTACGATTCTTAGGCGGATGTTCAGTCTACTTTAGACCGTCTATATAGTATCATACGATCATTCAGTATGCGCTTTGCACCTTACAAGTGCAAAGTTCTGTTATAGGATATTGATCCGATCGAAACATCTCTAAGCCTCAATGATGAGGAACTTGCAATTATAGACTGTTTTACCTATTTGTGCGGTTGCATTATTAGCAACGCTTGTTTAAATAAGGAGATTTCAGCTCGCATTACCAGAGTTACGGTAGCTTTTCGTAACTTGGGTCTCTGAAGCTCAAGAGTAGAGTCTATAAAGCTACAGTACGCGCGGTTTTACTGTACGGTTGAGAAAGTGGGAAATAAGCCATCTGCAGGTATTCGATAATCGCTGTCTCCGCACCATTGCTGGAGGTAGTTGGCACCATCAGATACCTAACGCAACTATCCTTTATATAATCTTTGGCAGCGGCGTAGATATCGAAAAACAAGTTAACGTGCATAGGCGTCGTTGGTTGGGCCACGTATTGCGAATGGGAAATCACCGTTTTCCTAAGGCGGTTTTGTTCGCCACTCTTAACTCGGAATGGCATTGTTGTAAGGGTGACCAGACTACGACTTGGCTCAAGCAGATGAAGGCTTTAACTGTTAAACTAGCTGCGGTTGGTGCGACGTCTCCAAGGATGGGGCCTAAGAGATCGCAATTCGCAGTCGCTTCTTGCCCATCAGTGATATGGCTCAAGATCGTGTTCAGTGGTGGTCTTGTTGTAGACATGTTCTTCGATTGCTTGATTAATCCAGTCTGTTGTTAAGTGAAGTGACGAGGAAAGCTTGTTATGATGCGTGACCGTGAAAGCCGCAAAGAAGCAATCATGTCGTTCTACCCGTTCACAATACTTGCTTGCATGCATGTTTGATTCGGAGAGTAGACACCTCATCCCATTATGCTCTTAGATGTTGATAGCTTTTTTATTACAACCCCGCCGCATATCTATGAGAATTGTTTTTAACTATAAACGGGTGTATGGAAGTTAAGGCATTTGGGTGTAATGGTGTCATGAGGATGAATGTTGTCTGGGAGTCAGTTATTCGTGTGAAATCTGACTACTTCAACTCTTCACTGAGATCTTGAGGCAAGAAAGGATGTTAGCGAATATCTTTAGCCACTAAAATGAACATTGATACATTAATGATGATTTTTCGCAGAAATCGCACCGTTCCTTTTAGAAAATCGGAGCAACTATTGATTCTCTCTAAGAGATCGGCCCATATATGATTAAAAAGCTATTGAAGTTCGTAAACTAAAGTTTAACAGTCATTCTTAACCAATGAGGGTGTTTGAGGATCACGACCGGAGGCTTTGTGGCTCTGAAAGCTCAGGTGTTCATTGTTGATCCTCTATTAAGTGGGTCCCGAAATAAACGTAATCGAGCGCAAGTGTTTTTGCATCATGAAAATCGGAATGTAGCCACTTTCATGGACAATGCGCAAATTATTCAAAACCCACAACTTATGCCTACAACAGGTACCGTCCGAATAGATATTAATATATCACATGAAGATTAAGAATCAACTTGCGAATACAATCTCTGTGCTCCCAACTTTGGGGACGGTCGTTCAACTGCTCTGGGCGAGTTAGATAGTTCAAATGCTTATCTGCTTGAACCAAGCCAGAGTCTGGATTAGGCTTTATAAGGACGTCATTCCTCAGGAGTGGCAAACAAAGTCGTGTTAGGAAAACCACAATGCGTAAAAAAAAAACCGAGCAAAATCTATGGATGTTAACTCTTTTTCGATATACAAGTCGCCCCAAGGAGTATTTAAGGATAGTTTCCTCGTATCCGACGTTCCAAGTAAACCCCGTATCGTGCGAGACAGCGATTGTCGAAAACGGTCAGACCGCGCATTTCCCTTGTCTGTGTCCAGATTTCACATTCATTCTTCATATCAGGCAGTCCTCTCCGTGCCGGGGGGCACATGAGGCGAAGACAACTTCACGCCAGTGGTTCCGGTCTGTCGCTGCTTCCGTTGCCGTCTGCACCGTGAATCCTTGTGCATGTAGTTCGCGTTCCAACGTTCTGCGCCAAGTTTCCTTGGGCCGTCCCCTTTTTTCTTTTACCTTGCGGACGCCAGTAAATGGGTACCTTCGTATGCGAAATGGGATCCATCCTGCAGACATGACCGAACCACGGATCTGTTGTCATCGTTTCCGTATCAATGTAGGTTTTACGGGGTAGGGTTGCTAGCCC
>JACCGJ010000475.1:98016-115035 GCA_013407085.1 Atriophallophorus winterbourni | reverse complement strand
TTCTTCGTCTGAATCTGACTTGCTTCACTGAATCGGTGAAGCAAGATGTAAGCCAATATCTTTGGAGCCACTTAAATGACATTGATACACTAATGATGATTTTTGCAGAAATCGCACCGTTCCTTTTAGAAAATCGGAGCAACTATTGATTGTCTCCAATAGATCGGCCCATAGCTGAGCAAAAATCTATTGAAGTTTGTAAACTGACGTTTAACAGCCATTCTTAATCAATGAGAGTGTTTAAAGATCACGACCGGAGGCTTTGTGAGACTTAAAGCTTAAAGTTCATTGTTGATCCTCTATTAAGTGGGTCTGAAGACTAAACGGTAATCGAGCGCGGTGTTTTGCATCATGAAAATCGGATTGTAGGCCACTTCACGCGCAAGATTATTCAAACACCACAACTTATGCCTAGAACAGTACCTTCACTGAATCTGATTTTGAGCAATATCATTAAGAGTAAGAAGCAACTGCGAATACGAATCTCTCGGCTCCCAACCTTGGGGACTGGTCGTCCCAACTGCAGCTAGTTAGATAGTCAAATCCTTCAACTGCTTGAGCCAAGCCAGAGTCTGGACATCTTTACAAGGACGTCATTCTCAGGAGTGGCAAACAAAATCGTGTTAGGAAAAAAACATTGCGTAGCTTAACCAATAAAGTGTATGGATGCTAACTTGTTTTTCGATATCTACGTCGCCACCAAAGATTAATTTAAGGATACTTTCATTACGTATCCGACGTTGCCAAGTAAACCCAATAATCGTGCGGAGACAGAGATTGTCGAAAACTGTCAGACCTCTCATTTCCCCTTGTCTGTGTCCAGATTTCACATCTGTACAATAAATTCGCGTGACCTTTGAGGTTTACAGACAAGCCCCTTTGACGCTACATATAACCCTAATTGCGAAACTCTATGAAAATATTACGGTGCATGAAGGCTAGAAACAAGCAGACACGAAGATGGGGTGGCTATTCGAAGGCATCATCAAAAATCGATAACATGTATCGATTGAGGTTGAATGAAATCATCGAGAACAAAACTAATCGCCTTCGAAATTTGTCTTGGATGGATGGATGAATAAATTAGAAAATAAGGCAATGGAAATGTGTCAGCAGTTACGAAAATGCGGAAATCTAACAAATTCCGTTAGATGAGATCAGACATGGAGCAGCTGAAATTTGATGCATCCCATCACCCATTCGCTTCGTCGTTTTTGCTGAGCAGGTTATGTACGTCAACAATCAACTTTATCGCCTCGTAAAACAACAATATACTGCCATTCTGTGCATGAATCGATAGTATTCAATGGTAGTTTATTGTTTGACGCGAGGACGATACTGTCAATTCGAAATGTTGGTTGAGCACATGGTGCTTCGGAGTAACACAAAGTAATTCAAAGTTTTATTGGTCCAAAAAGCAAATACTTTACAGTGACCATAGATTAAAAATATAGGGAATGCATAAAAACAACACAAACGTTTTATCAATAAGGAAAGTCAGCACGTGTATTCAGGTGCAAGGTTGGATTTGGTCAACATATACTTGTCAAGTTCAGCCTTGAACATGTTCAGGCTTGTTGCGCAAATGATATGTTGGGGCAGAGAGTACCATATAAAACAAACTCGGACAGCAAAGAAAAACCTTCGACAATTTGATCTGGAGTGTGGAATAATTAACATGTAGCCCTGCGATCTGTTACCACGTGCTTCTTGCCGATGAAACAGGTGTTCAAATGGGTGATCCACTGTATGCAGAATGTTGAACAGCAGGATCAAGTCATCCCTGAGATGACGGTACGAAAAGTCAAAGAGGTTTAGAGTTGCAATCCTATCCTCGTATGGCCTGTTATATAGCCCGGTCACCAGTTTTGTAGCGCGGTGGTATACGCGTTGTAGCAAGGTCATATCCTTTTGTTACCATGGAGACCATGCTTGAACAGCATACTCCATTGTTGGTTTGATATCGGTGTTAATTATCCGCGGGAGTATCTGCTTTGTGAAACTGCCAAAGATCCTTCTGAGCAATGCTAGGCTTTGGCAAGACTTTTTGTATACAACAGAACACTGTCGTGAAGACGTCAAGTTACTGCTAATCCACACACCCAGGTCTTTCTCTTCCGAAATCCATGAAAGTTGCTGAGATCCCATAGAGTATGTGAATTCGAATGATTTACCGACGTTTAACATTTTTGGCTGTTAAATGGTAGGCAGTTTCGCAAGGACCAAGGCAATCTTCTATGGTGCGTACGCTAGTCCAGACTTTGATGTCAACCGCAAATAAAATGATTTTGCTGTGTACGATTTCAGGTATATCGTTCGTGTACACCAGGAAGAGTATTGGCCCCAAGACTGAGCCTTTAGGTACGCCACTTGTAACTACTACGGGGAGTAAACAAACCCTTAGATCAGGCGATAAAATTATAACACCGTTAGCGTCATGAGGACAAGTTTAGTAATAACGGACATTGTACGGTTAGATGGGACCACAACAGTCCCCACACTTTAATCAAATTTTGTTGAAGCACGACAGTCCACTCACTTTAAACTCTACTCCGTAAGTGATTCGCTGTTTCATTCCAACAAATTCACAAGCCAATCCGGTCATAACAGCTAACCATTTATATATCTCAGCCCAGACACCGGGTTCCAAGGGCGGACATGATTGTTGTTCCGAATCTTGTAGACGCTTGGCCAGTGACAACGCACGACGAGCTATCACGAGCCCGTGTTCGACAAACTGCCGTCGGCTGGTCAATTCATACGCCAAATCGTTGAGCGTGCGCGACGAAGACACTGACGTGATATCGCTCTGACCCTCGCTCGGATCGTTTAGAGCTCCGAGCGCTGCATCGTCCTCGTCGTTTGTTGCCTCCGTCCTTGCAAGATACGTCGCCCTAGCGTAACGCCACAAAAACTCCGGACATCGACGATACTGAAGCGAAAATGGATCGAGATAAAACACCGCACATTTTGTGACGGAACACAAGCACGAGGTCTTACCGCTTTTCTATACACCAGGCACTTTGCATAAGCCTGCGAACCAGGTTTATTCTCATCGCCGCCCGCGCCAACTTTGGGAGTGGAGGTGGCTAAAATGCATTCTTCGCCCATTGCAATCGCGGCCAATCGGTCCAATTCGTCTTTGATTTCCTGCGATAAAGGAGTTGCAGCAAGTTGTGCGCTATAACAGAGTAAGGTGACATAAACGAATAATAAAGACTGAAACTGTGTGAAGTTATCAACAAAGCGAAACCAAAATGAGCTTAGTAGGATTTGTCAGGATAAGTAAAACAGGCACAAAACGACAGCAACAAGTCCAAGCTAACCTCTACAAACACCGAACTCGCTAAGGCGTCACATTGATTGGGTATCTTCAATCATTGTGGTAACTGAGAGTGGGAAGCAAAAATCTTTAAAGAGAGCAGTGGGAAGAGTAAAATAAATTTCGCACATTACTACATGTTTAGGTTAACTG
Source organism: Atriophallophorus winterbourni (assembly GCA_013407085.1). Lineage (NCBI taxonomy): Eukaryota > Metazoa > Platyhelminthes > Trematoda > Plagiorchiida > Microphallidae > Atriophallophorus > Atriophallophorus winterbourni. Next base: position 111,560 of record JACCGJ010000475.1, on the reverse strand, counting down.
AACAACAGTTCGTATTTTACATCACGTTCAGATCTAAATACACAGATAACGCAATTGTGAAACAGCAGGCTTGATTCATGAGTATGGAGAAGTATTTTTAACAACAAAATGCATGAGTTTACCGTTAACAATTTAGCGAGATCCAGAAGAATTTTACCGTTTCAGCATCAATGTATTTCAATGTAAAACCCTCGTCGTATTTATACGGAGTCCAAACTACCCGTTCACTTATAGAGATTCATATTGCAGAGACCCATCTTTCCTACCGTGATATCTGACCAGGAGTGCACAAAAATCCGGCAGGCTATATCTGACATTCTAGACACAATCACGGAACCTTCATTCATTCAGCATCATGAGGTTTGACGCCATATGGATTACCAACGAAAATAATAATACAAACTCTTAATAAAATATTGGGAATGCGTAGCACTGGGATAATGCCTCCGCTGAGACAAGACATCGGTCAAATTGGCTTGTCCCATTGTTCAAATCCCGCTGAAGTTAATCATTCACGTTAATTGTAGGGGCCCGTTATACCGTGGAAGTTTTATCCGCGTAGGCCAGTTAAACTACCGAGGTAGCTAGTAGCACTAAAACCCACATATATTATTTCGATGAGTTGTGGAAGCTATGAATACTGAGTTCCGATTCATAGGCGTTGTCGTATCGTACTTGAAATAATCGGATAAAACCCAAATCACTGACAAACTTAGAGCCACTTTCTGTGATTTTCGGGGAGCAAAATGTCAGTGCTGTGAGAAGGGTACCACTCCCAGGCTTGTTTCACGAAAAGAATTCAGAGATAAAATAGTATCAAACGGTTTGTGGAGACCCGAACAGAAACATGAAGTGTCCGTTAGCTGATCAGAACATCACATTGTGATGTCGTAAATAGATTGCAGGCTAAATCAAAGTATAGCACCCTAAGATTTGATCCACAAGTATGCAGGAAAATGTGTTTGTATAATTCACCATTTCGGTAAGTAGCAGTTTATTGAAAAGCCAAGCTTAAACGCACAGCTCAGTCTCATAACGCAGATTATTTGTGTCGTATTCCAACATGGCAGAATGCCAAAACAACCCATCATCATCACCATCACAGACAGCATTACACCGGTAGTATGTACCGAATGCTTTTTTATTCGGTATTATTTTACATGAAAAAAACCCAAAACATCGCATGCAGTGAACTACAAAAACAAGCTGCTTTTTTGTGCATTTGCTTTTGCGTATTCCGCTTGCCTGCTTTCCCTTTTCCACGCGCTTGCTTATCTGCTTTTCCTGCTTCATATTGCTTGGCACTTTGTCTGGCTCCAGACTTGTTCTTCATGATTATGATGATGACCGAATGCTCAACTGCCACAACCCAGCAACTCCAGTAAATAGCAGAGCGTTGCATGGTCCACAAAATCAACCATACGATAGCATATAGTGTAGTGGATACTCAACCTTTACTTGATGAAACACATAAACATAAACCGATACGCCATGAAGTGCAATGACTCTTTAAAGATGTTAATGCACCAGAACCGCCCACTAACAGTGGAGGTGGCATGCTTTGTCGATTCATGTTTGAGTTTAAGTTGGCCTGGCAATTCAATCTGCAATATGACAAGAATGATGGGCACCGATGACTGCGAAACTGGAAGACGAATCATGACTCTGCATGACTGAATGGGATGAATGTTACAGAGGCAAAATATCTGGAATAGTAGCATTGAGATGTGTAGAGGAATTACTTCATAAATCTAGTACCGATTCAGTAACCTGACGCAGATGCTTGGAAAACGATCACATTCCGACACTGTGTATTCTACCAGGACAAGCTAGAAGGATGATCGATTGCACGTTACGATAATTGATAACGCGTCAACACGTGATTCATTATATCACGATGGATGCACGCTTAGTTAATCAGATTTAACGATTATACAACGAAAGCATTTGTGTTCGTGATCGTTAGTGATCTAATCCGAAGTGCTAGAGATAACAAATGAGACAACCAGTGATTTATTTGAATAGCACAGACGAGTAAATTGGTTTTTCTGATTTTCAAATGACAGGTTCGCAAATCGGATCGGGATAGTAAAAAGATAAACGTCACAAAGCTTAAAGAATGCCGAACGTGGGTTGTTCGGAAAATAATTAATAGACAGCCTCCAGCCAATTTACGCTAATGAAGGGATCGCAATAGATTGCAAGTAAAATAACGGATAAATGAAAATGAAAGTGAGTGCGCGAGAAAATATTAACGGATAGGAAAAACCGTTGTTTGGCCTCCTTCGATCAATTTTGAACATGAGGGGTAAGTCGCACCGAATTCGTGCTCCGCAACGTTCCAAATGCCTAAATGGCACGATTCGAGAGAAACGATTTCTTTGGCGATAATCAGGGGTAAAGTGACTGGCTAAGCGCTCGTTCTTTCCAACTAGCAGAATCAATGTTAGCAAATTTCATTGCTCTTCTACTCTGCACGGATATACACTCGTGCAACATTTCTTTACTATGCAGCATGGGGCCAAATTAATTTGCCCCCGGTAGTGCACTACATGCGTTAATACGATGGAGTCTTACTGTCATTTCTATTTTCTTTTCCATATCGATCAAGGCAAAGCAACCCGACAATATCTTAGACCACATGCACTCTATGACTGTGCGGCACTTTGTCTGAATCAGGCTTGTGATTTCATACATATTTTATCTACAAGGGCCTTTTCACCGCAAGTGCGACTGTCCCAAAGGTTGACTTTACCCAATATCATGTAACACAAGGACCAAAAATCGCACTGACAACACGAAATGGCAGTTAAGCAATAATTCTCGTTAGAAGGAGGACGGAGAATATTCTTTGATTAACGATTAAACTCTGAAAACCAAATTGAAAATTAATAGCTCTAATAACTTTAATGGTAAACCGTGTCAATGACATCATGAGGTGACGTGAAAAGCAAAAAACTCGAATAGACTACCTGAATTGTGAGTTTTCAATGTCGAAAAATTCGTCTTCTTCATCCGACCAATAAAAGGTTTGCAAATCGTTCTGCGTACAAGATGAAAAACAGCATTATATTATTATTGAAATAGTCGCATCACTGATTATTTTCGTGTTTTAAATCAAATGTTGTGACAGATGGTGTGACAATCGAAATTTCATTCCACTTTAGATAAGTAAACCGGAATCTCATTTAGAGAACCCTATTATAGTAAAATTACAATCGACGAGCCAGTTATCTCGGTTTATAAACATTGCGCTGAGACTGGACCGTAACGTGGTGCGATGGTTCGTGTACCTTCATGACTGAATGAGCTATGCTGGGCAGTGCTATCCGGGCAACTTCAGAGCCACTCATACCAAAAAGATTAATGGATAGAGGTCAGACGAACACGGTCTCAACCCAACCCGCTGCCTTGCAGATCAGGCATTTTAACCAAAGGCTTTGGTCAAGAGCTTTAATTGTTCTCCTGCCTAGGCATGGGCGACCTGGCAGTATTCCAGCCCGCATATAGACATGACTATAACTACAAAACCAAAACTATAGTGCATCGGCCATCGCGCACGATAAACAGGGTCGCCTTACCAGCTGCAGGGTAAGCGAAACCAAGCTACTCTTGGCCCTACTCTTCAAACTATTTCTAACCCTTCCCATCTTAACAATTTTCCGTCTGTCAATCCGTCGTAGAAAAGACCGCGCTGAACATGTCAGAACATCCTCTATTCGCGAATTTGCAGATCACTTTCTGAAACCACGAACCTCTGCTCATATCGGAGCTTTGAATTTCAGAACTATCAGACAGATAGGTCAGCAAACTACATTGGCTCTTACCTTAGATAGTCTAACTATTGATGCTTGCTGTTTATCGGAAACGCGCTTATATTATCCGTCTATAATTACTGAACTTACTGCCCCAAACCTTTCAACTCGCTACATTTTGCGCTGCTCCGGTGATCCTGTAGCTGCCATTTTAGGACTGGTTGGTGTTGGTATAGTGCTGAATTCACGTGCCAAATCATGTCTAATCGATTGGATTCCTTGCAACAGCAGGATATGCACAGTTAGACTAGCCACTAATATTAAACCAAACTCAAAATCTTCTAATCAGAGATGCTTGTTTGTTGTAGCATCTTTCTCCCCGACTAACACCGATTCCGACGACGAGAAGGACGCCTTCTATGACTATCTATACGCTCTTTTGCAACGTGTAAAAAGCTCAGATATTGTTGTCTTAGCGGGAGATATACATGCTAGACTAAGTCCTTAAATTCATCTGACTCACAATTAGGTAGTATGTTTGATCTCGAAGGCATAGATAATGGTGAACGGTTCATACAATTCTGTGCACAATCTCGATTATTCATTAGCAGCACTTCCTTTCGCCATAAATGCTGTCAATGTGCCAAATGGCGCTCGCCTGATGGAAGCCAACCTTCGGCCAAAATCAACCAAATCGCCGTAATTGCTCGCTGGAGAAGGTTACATTAAGGACTACCGCTACTTTTGGAAAGCCTGCATAGATTCAGATCATACTCCTGTGCGATGTACGTTCTCGTTAATTATCTAGTAAAACCTTCGAATGGGAAAGGAATTGCGGTAGAAAAATAACTTCTGGTCCTGGACACAATACATAGCGTAGACGCGTAAGGAATGAACTTAAACAGAGCTTAAGACTAAACAGAGAAAAGTGGTGGCTAAATAAGGTCGAACAAATGGAAATAGCAAATAATGCTGGTAACGTGAAAAAATCTTCCAGCTTATTCGATCGATGGGTCCTACGAACAAAGGAGTTAGTGAAACTATCACTGAATTAGACGGTACTCATATCACTAATAATAATCACCGCCTCTCGCGTTGGGCCGAACATTTCGAAGAACAATTAAGCTGGCCGTCTGCCTCATTTGAAGCAGTATAATCCTTGGCCTGCTAATGCAGAAATTAAAGCATGTATTGAATCCTTGAAACGATTCAAGGCTGCTGGCCCGGATGATATACAGCCTGTTTTGTTGAAGGAAGTTAGCCAAGTCCTAATCAATAAATTAAGCGATCTCCTCTGTGAAGTGTGTTTGTCAGAATTCGTCCCTCAGAGTTGGGGAGAATCGGTTATCAGACCGATATTTAAAAATGGTGTGTGAAGCTCATGCTCTAATCACTATGGGATAAGTCTCACTCCCATCATTATGAGATTATTAGCGCCCATACGCCTTGGAAGATTAACATCGTATAGGGAATCATATATCAGAGAGCAGCAAGCTGGCTTCCGGCCTGGCCGATGCTGTGTCGACCACATTTTTACTCAACGGCACACTTATTGACATCTGACAATAGCCATCTTTTTAGACTGTGCAATATTATGTGAAAATATTGCCTGCATTTTATGCTCATACATCCGGATGCGTTAGGGTTTACAACGGTCTTTCACCCAAATTCCCCACGATAAGTGGCGTCCGACAAGGATGTCTGATTTCATCGTTTCTTTTCAATTTTGTAATCGATATCATCATGGAATTATGCAGTGAAGGAGCCACAGCTTTCGGAGTTCACATAATGCCAGGCAGCAAGAGTCTCGACTTGGACTATGCTGATGATATAGTTCTGCTCTTCGACTCGTACACAGATGCACAGGCGATACTGAACAAGCTATCTAGTATTGTGCCCGCATTTGGAATGCGTTTTGCACCCTCTACGTACAGTGTTCTGCTGCAGGACATCGACTTATCAAACAGTACATTATTGCTCGACAATCAGGCGTTTGAAATTGTTGGTCGTTTTACGTATCACGGTAGTTATATCAATATTTCTGCATTGTTAGATGACGAGGTCTCGGCACGCATTTCTAAAGCGACCGTAGCATTCCGCAACCTAGGTCACCTCTGGCGTCAGAAAGGACTGTCTCTGTTACTCAAGGGTAGAGTCTATAAAGCGACAGTTCGGGCTGTGTTACTGTATGGGTGCGAAACGTGGACCTTAGGTAAAGAACACAATTAGCGTCTCCAAGTATTTGGCAACCGATGTCTCCGCAGCATTTTGGAAGTTAGCTGCTACAGTCGCATACGCAACGATGTTCTCCAAAATAAGCTCTTCGGTAGTAATGTTGACATAGAGAAGCAGATCAACCTGCATAGGTTAAGCTAGTTGGGTCATGTTTTACGGATGCCGGACCACCGACTTCCGAAACGGATTCTTTTTGCGACGGCACATCCCGATTGGCGTAAATCTCGTGGTTGCCAAACCGTCACGTAGCATAGGCAGCTAAAACCATTACTAGTAACCTTTCCAAAGTCGGTGCAGTATGTCTTTCATGCTGGGGTCAGTGTGACCAGATATCAAAATGGTTAGTTACACGTCAGGATATGTCCCGAAACCGTGTTTAGTGGCGGTCTTGCACTTACCATCCTGGAGTGTTTGCTCAACCTTGTATATTGTCAAGCGGAGTGACGAGGAAAGCTTATTATTATGTATTGCAGTGAAAGCCGCAAGGAAGCTGTCGTACTGATGTTGCTCTACTCGTTCACAAAACTTGATTGAATGCATGATCCCAGTTTGTTTGCGCTTATTCTTCTATAAAATCCGTAGCGATTTAAGTCCAACCATTCCACATCTTTTAGAATTTTACTTCCTAATGGTTGTGTGGCAGTTAAGCATTCGGTACATGCTACTGGTGTAATTTTGTCTCTGATGATACAGCACAAACTCTTGGACGAACGTGACTTCCGAACATCGGGCGAGATTGCAAACAAACATTGCACTTTAAAACAAAAGTGTTAATTGAGGCAAGGCGATTAACCCTGGCGCTGCAATTGGTTTACGTACAAAAACTACCACGAATAATGAACAACTGGTTTAAATCAATCAATATCACCGGGAGGTGACAAAGAGCAACATCATAGGCAGGAAATTCCCGAACCCTTTCAGCATATTTGACTACAACAAAATGTAATGCTCATATTCGTTGGTGAGGAAAAATATCTACACTGACCTAGATTTACAGATGTTGGTGGTGCGGGTCGGGTGAATTGTTGATACTTCCTGCTCTGTTGTCGTTACTATATCACACTCAAACAGTTTATGAGAGGCTGGAAAAATAAACATACGGCTAGCCCAACGTAGCGGAATAAAGAAATTAATTTGTTTATTGAATGAAATCATACAATCAATGATGTTATTTGAGAAAAAACTAGCTTACTTTGGACCTAATCTGAAGTCAGTTATTGGCCAAAAATCGAATGAGTGGCAAAAATGTTAAAAATTTAGATGCAATCAATGCTAAACCTGTTTACAATGAAGCAGAATGTAGTATTAGCTAAAACGTTCAAATGGTTGATTTATTACATCTTACATCAGGGCGAAAGAGTTATTAAATGGATGCGATATTTTGCTAACGAGAAACTAGGAGATATGGTGACCTGTCAGGTTTATCGGAAACCAACATGAGATATAAAGTGAAAATACATTATTAAACAGTCTTGCCGTGATTTGTATTGTTGAGCGAAACGGACAGGCACATCATTCTTACTCGGGAAGGATGATGGTACGTGTTTTAGGGGTAGTAACAGCACACCATTTATAAACTGGAGAATGAGTACATTTGTATAAAAAGTTGGATTACTTGTTTGGGAAATGATTCGATTGTTCGCTTTCATTGACAATATTCTTATTAAAATCCCCCACTTGCGTTACAAAGACGTTTGCAGGAAAGATATGCAAGCTCTTGATATTGACTCTCCAAGCTGAGAAGAACTTACTCGTGACCGCTCACTTTGGAGGCGTCATCTTCAAGCTGGAGGAAAGCAGATATTTTTCTCGGCAGGTTATAAATGCCGCTGCTTTTGAAGAAATTGTTCTTTTAGAATTAAACTGCTTAGTCATAAGAAAAGCTGTGAAGGATGAGATCACCGTGAATTTGCAATGTACTCTCATGGCCGAGATCGACCGAAGAAGGTAACAAATCTTATCATGATCGAGTCAGTGTATAAAGAGCAACCTTCAATTCAAAACAAAATAATAACAGAGTATCGTCTTTAATAAGTCAACAAAATTTGCAACCACTAGAATGTATAACCTTGTCACTCAGAGCTTTAATTGCATTGCTAACGAAATATAAACCGAAATTCTATATATTATCAACTTAACAATAAAGAGTAATACGTGGAGCTAAAACATTTCAACAATAATCACCTACGGTATATTCGTTCGAAGCACGTCTATGTGCAACGGAAGCAAAAAGCTGCTTCAATTCAGCTATTTCTGATTTCAGAGACGATAGTTCTTTGACAAAATCCGGTGGAATACTGGGTGACTGGTGAAATCGACGCCAGACAGCATGAGCCAAGAAACCAAATCCGAAGCCGACAGATACACTGACGGTAGCCGATATCACAATTTTCTTAATTAAATTTGATTGTAGATGATCACTCATTCCGGCAAGTTTTTCGCTCGAAATACAAACAAAAGATGATTCATCTAAAAGATAATTGAGTAATTTTAGTAATGGATACTAACAAGTGAGAACGATCAATTTACCAAAAATACTGATAAGGATATATATATATATATATATATATATCCTCATTGGGTGCATGGGGATTAGGAATCAACCGACAAGCAGACTGTATTTTTCCGCACCAGCGAATCGAAATACCAAACAACAAATGTCAGTTCTGGAACTTGGAACCTGGAACGTCCGGTCCATGCTTCCAGGATTTCATGACGACGTCTCGAATATCAGAGGCGTTAGAAAGTCCGCCGTGATTAACAACGAGCTAAAGATGCTGAATGTCGATGTGGCTGCCCTACAAGAGACGCGATTACCAGACACTGGTAAGCTAACAGAAAGTGATTACACATTCTTTTGGAAAGGAAGAGGTTCCGATGAGCCTCGACTACATGGGAATGGATAAAAAGCTGCATATGCAGAGTCGCACTTTCCACGTTCGGTCCGAAGAAAGCTCGAACGAACGACTGGTTCGAAGCAAACGCTTCTGAGATGACTGCTGTGCTGCACGAGAAACGCTCAGCATTCTTGAGGTTCAAAGGTATGCCAACAGATGAAAACTTACGTCTTCTAAGAGCAGCTAGAAATAAGGTCCAACAGACTGCAAGGCGATGTGCAAACGACTATTGGACTGAAGTTAGCCTCAATATCCAAAAAGCAGCGGATACCGGAAATTTTCATGGTATGTATGATGGGATCAAGAAAGCCATTGGCCCAAACAAACTTAAAACGGCTCCTATTAAGTCTTTATCTGGTATGCCGATTGTCGACAAAACTCAACAGATGGAAAGATGGGTAGAGCACTTCTCCTCTCTCTACTCTAGGGAAAGTACGGTTCTACCGCATGCACTTGAAAATGTCGAACGGTTGCCGACCATTGAATAACTGACACATAGTTGAAACCAAAGTTATACTATCCCTCTAATGACCCTCTGATTAAAGCAACCAAACCGTTCGAGCGCCTTAGCGTCGATTTTAAAGGACCTATTCCATCTTCCACACGCAATCACTATTTACTTACCCTAATCGATGAATTTTCACGTTTCCCTTTTGCTTTCCCCTGTGCAGATATGACCAGTTCCACAATTATTTCCCGTTTTATCGAACTATTTTCAATTTTTGGTATGCCATCCTATATCCACTCTGACCGAGGACCTTCTTTCATGTCTGCTGATGTTGAAGCTTTCCTCCACTCTCGAGGAATTGTCACCAGTAGAACTACTTCATATAATCCTCAAGGAAATGGACAGGTAGAGCGTTTGAACGGTACACTGTGGAAAACAATCTCTCTCAGTTTGCGAAACCGAGGGCTGAGTACAGAGCAGTGGGGACAGGTGCTCCCGGATGCGCTTCACGCGGTACGGTCACTTCTATGCACCGCTACTAATGCCACTCCACACGAACGTATGTTTCTGCACAATCGCAGATCGCCTGCCGGTACTAGTCTTCCGAATTGGTTATTGGTACCCGGACCGATACTCATTCAGAAGAATGTTCGTAATTCCAAGTATGATCCTCTCGTAGAGGAAGGCGAACTGTTGGAGTGCAATCCCCAGTACGCACACGTACGTTGTCATGATGGTCGTGAGGAAACCGTCTCATTGCGAAGATTAGCCCCAGTAGATCAATCACTGCAAGCAACTGGCTCCGAACCAGTGGACTCACCCCCCGAAACTCTTGATTGTGACACACCTTCAAATACTCCGGATGTGCACGGATGTGCAATCGTGCAGCATTTCTGTGCTGTGCGGCTAACATCGTGCTAAATTGATTGGCCAACAGTAGTGAGCTGCATGCGAGTACACGCTAGAGTCTCACTACCATTTCTATTTCTATTTCCCCCCTCATGTCTGTCTAGGCCTGGGCAACCTGACAGTATCTTAGCCCACGTGCAGTCTCTGACTGTGCGGCACTTTGCCTGGATCAGGCTTGTGCTTTCATACATACATACATACATACATTGAATATTTAGATACCCCTCCTACTCTTGATGAGCTCAATAAAGCAATAGACCGCTTAGCGAATGGGAAGGCCCCTGATGACGACGGAATTCCACCTGAGCTCATCAAATGCTGTAGAGCAGCATTATTACAGCCTCTTCATCGTTTACTTCTTCAATGCTGGCAGGAGGGGTGTGTCCCACAAGAGATGCGAGATACAAAGATCATCACGCTATTTAAGAATAAGGGTGACAGAGGCGACTGCAACAATTACAGAGTGTAGAAAAGTCAAGATCAGAGCGACACATGTGTATTCAGTACACGTCAACAAACATATGAATCATCATGGGAATTACAATACAGAGATAGACACACTGACAGCTACTGCATTCTGATTGGACAATGAGTATTCATGCTGACAGCCACTCCACATCCTTCCGTTTTTCAAATGAACTTACGTACTGTGCGGTTGCGCAAATTTATTTCGTTTGGATGCTCTGGATCTCTTTCATGTTTGATCGGCCCATCGGCATCTTGGACGCGACAATTGAATTTATATCGTTCAAATGTATCGTTCAATTGACCGAGGCAATATTCTTCGAGCTTCGCGAAGATTGTTTCCAAGACATCTGCATCTTCGTTCTCATCAAAGGTGAAACATTGTATGACCTTCGTCGCCTGTTCACCAAGCGCATTCCTCAGCGTCACCATTTGATACGTTTTATCGGTATTCGTCAGATTCGCCAACGTCCGAAAGTTGCTTAACTGTTGCTTCCACAGTTTCCATCTCTGGTTCGCTTGACCGAGGCAATGTTCTTCGAGCTTCGCGAAGATTGTTTCCCAGTCGTCTGCGTCTTCGTTCTCATCAAAGGTGAAACACTGTATGAATTTCGTCGCCTGTTCACCAAGCGCATTCCGCAGCGTCACCATTTGATACGCTTTATCGGTATACGTCAGATTCGCCAACGTCCGAATGTCGCTAAACTGTTCCTTCCACAGTTTCCATCTCTCTGCCAATCCTTCATCACATTCCATTGCGAGTGTTGCCGGTGGTCGAACATTAAAGCCGCTAAAACGGGCGTTGTCAGTTCTATCCGACGTTTTCTCGCCGATCACCCTCGTCACTATGTAGAAAAGTCAAGATCAGAGCGACACATGTGTATTCACTACACGTCAACAAACATATGAATCATCATGGGAATTACAATACAGAGATAGACACACTGACAGCTACTGCATTCTGATTGGACAATGAGTATTCATGCTGACAGCCACTCCACACAGAGGAATCTCCTTTCTGAATGTTGTAGGCAAATTGTTTGCTAAAGTCTTACAGATCCGGCTGCAAGTTTTAGCTGATAGAATTTACTCCGAATCTCAATGTGGCTTCTGCAAGGGAAGATCAACCGTTGACATGATCCCTGAGACAACTTCAAGAAAAGTGTTGGGAACAGCGTATGCCATTATTGATTTAACTAAGGCATTCGACTACGTCAGTAGGGAGGGTCTTTTCAAAATGCTTGATCTGATAGGCTGCCTCCCAAGGCTGCTCAGACTCGTTATTTCGTTCCACTCAGACATGAAAGGCTCAGTCCATTTTAACGGTTGCAGTTCAAAAGCATTTGAAATTCACCGAGGCGTCATATATATAAATATATATATATATATATATACGCAATCATTTAAAAATGAAAAAGTGCCACCCGGCAATGCACGAAAAAAAGAAGGAAAGAAAAAAAGGTACAATATGAGGGGGGAATTTAGTCCATTGTTCCACATGTCGATTTTTAGATTTTTTTCACAAATTTGAGGGGGGAACACAAAATAGAATGCACTCTCTCCACTGTTGCCGGTTCTCAGCCATCGTCGACAGCGTGTCAAGCCACAGACACTCACTATCCGTTGGACCCCACCCAAGAAGCCGCGTTCGTCCGACCCGAGATAAACCCAACGTCAAGCGTTTTAAGGCCTTCTTCCAGGTCAGCGGTTGTCCACCTGAACACCGCCGCCAGCCTGGGCCAACCGACACACGCAGCGCGCGGAAGGGTAGGCGCTCGGGCTTCATTCTCAAGACGCCGAAGCGTCAAACAAGGGTGTGTTCTTGCTCCCACGCTGTTCGGCATTTACTTTGCTCTGCTTCTGAAGCACGCTTTTAGGACGAGAACAGAAGCATTTACATACGCACGCGAAGTGATGGTAAGCTTTTCAACCTGAACCGGTTGAGAGCACAAACCAAAGTACGGGATGTGATAATCCGTGACCTGTTGTTTGCCGACGATGCAGCCTTTATTGCTCACTCCCAAGAGAACCTACAGTCGTTAATGGACAGTTTTTCGTCGGCATGAAAAGACTTTGGTCTAACAATCAGCATGAGCAAGACCAAAGTCCTAAGTCAAGGAACTGTATCGCCACCGATCATCACTGTTGGAAACTGTCTGCTTGAACCAGCACATCATTTCACATATCTTGGTTCAACTATTGCGGATAACCTCTCGCTAGACACGGAGATTGATAAGCGGATTGGCAGAGCAGCTGTCATTTTGTCCCGATTAAACTCTCGTGTTTGGGGTAACCGCAAGCTGACTGTAAAAACAAGGATGATGGTATACAGCGCGTGCGTACTAAATGCTTTACTATACGGCAGTGAAACCTGGACCACCCACGTAAGACACGAACGGAAGCTGAATGCTTTCCATCTACGAAGCATCCGTCGTATCTTGAACATATCGTGGATGGACAGAGTGACTAACGCTGAAGTGCTTTCAAAAGCTGGTCTACAGAGCATGTTTACCCTATTACGTCAGCGCCGCCTGCGGTGGCTTGGTCATGTCTATAGAATGGAAAATGGTCGTATTCCGAAAGATCTACTCTACGGTGAGTTGCAATTAGGAAGTCGACCATTGGCAGACCGCACTTGCGGTACAAAGATGTTTGCAAAAGAGATATGAAAGCTCTTGACATTGACCCCGCAAGCTGGGAAGAACTTGCTCTTGACCGCTCACTTTGGAGGCATTGCGTAAAGCGTCGTCTGCAAGCCGGGGAGGAGCAAATACAGCTTTTGGCTGCTGAACGCAGATCACGCCGCCGGCGTGCAACTGATTCAATACAACAGAG